>RJWJ010000664.1:0-17761 GCA_004363605.1 Indri indri | reverse complement strand
AAAAAACCCTTTGCTCTTGAATACAAAGTAACAGTAAGAAAAGGAATAACTATGGAGTGGGAGTGGGGAGTCTATTTCTGGTCTGTTTTGCTCCCTGGATCATATATGATAGAGAATAAAATAAAACAGTTTTGTAACTGTGGTCTACCTTAGGGCCTGGAGTTCAGGCTGTACCTGTTCTTAATGGACTCTTCACCCTTTTCCCTCCTCTGAACCTCACACACACCACCCTAGTACTGTTCAGGGTGGTAGGCAGTGGAGGCTGCAAAGGGAAAGGCTAAGGCAAGGTAACTTATAACAAGAAACTTAATGTAAGTCCATTTTGCCACTTTACACCAATCAAGTTTCTTCACAGGCTCCCAGCATGCAGTTCAGATGCCATTCTCTGGTTAAACGTGCTCTTCTGCTGATATCACCGAAAGCACGCATCAACGTATTTGCCCTAGCCAACTCTGACAATAAAGGATCAGGGAAGAAAACAGTTCCTTTTTTGTATTAACGTGGAGTTAATACTGAAGGTGAACATGATGACAGAGAACTGCCTGGGATAACTCTGATTCCATCTTCCAAAGCAGAGTATGCTCAGCTGGACCCACACTCATGCACCTGGCTGAGACCTGAGCTCCTGCATGCCAGAACCCCTGGCCCCCGTGTGGCAGCAGGAAACAGCAGGTCAAGGACACCTTTAGGATTCAGAGAGAAGGGGCCTCAGGTGGCAGATGTCTCTGGGGCCCTGGGTGATAGATCATGTGGCCTGTCTCCAGGTGCTGGAAGGAGGGGACTGGAACTGCAAGCCACAATTACCACTCTCAAGTCTAGATTCTGACTCTCTGTACCAGGCGGCAGGTATGAGATCATTTGTAACTGTAACCTTGGATGTTTCTGTAAGGCAGTGCACCATTTTTACCCCAGGCAGGTGCTTTTGGCTCTGTTTGGTCTTCCTTGCTGGTTTTTCATGTTCTTTTGCCAAATCCCCTATTTCTCTGATGCCGTCAAAATATGGGTGCTGCAGCAGCTGTTCACATGTCAGTCTCTCAACAGGGTCCATGTGGAGGCAGCCCTAAAAGAACAGAAAATTCCCTCTTACTTCTTTAAAATTGTACTAACTTACTTTAACTTATTAATGTCATTTTTTTTCTTCTTTGAAAGATTAAACTCTTCAGTTGGGAATAAGAAGGGAAAAAAAAGTGGGAAAAACCCAGCAGTTATGATTTTAGTTCTTTCCGCAGTCATTCCTAAATGGGTACCCCCATGATAAATAGTTTCTAAAAGTAGTAACAAAAAATCATTTTCTCTACCCTATTCTGTTCTTTAGGCAGTTGGTGTTCTGTCCTGGCAGAGTAGGATACAATTTTGGAGTTTACCTCAGTGGCCGACTAGGATAATCCATTTAGCCAATTTGGTCCCTTGCATGTACTTTGTAAAAACTAGTATGTTTATTTAAAAAATAATATTTACACAAGATGCAAATAAAATTAATATAGTATACAGTAAAGTGTCTGGCACTCTAGGTCTTCTGTTCCTCTTTCTGAAATCAGCTACTCTTTTTTTTTGAGGGGGTAATATATTCTGCCAGAAATAGTCTATGCATTACAAGCATATATGAGTATGTATGTAAGGCGAGGCACAATCTATATGCCTTTATATTAATAATTTTTAACTATTTTATTTGCCATTAAGTAGGCCACGGGGCTCATCCTAGGGTAGATTAAATCTCACAACTGCATACCCCTAGGAACTGTCTCAAATTTTTTTTGTTATAAATGCATCAGTAAATGTATTAAATAATTTTTACACTGTGTAGAACATTGACTGTAACTTCCAAATATTTTGATTGGTACCATACCTCATTTTACTTAAGAGCTATATTTCTAAAATATATAAATCAGCTTTTAAAATCAAAACATACTTCAAATGTACTAGGGAGCTGGGTATTTAAAAGGATCCTACAGCTAAGTACTTTTTGAAGAAAAGGATCTCTTTGTAAAACAAACACCACCCCCTGAAAATTTCTATTTTGTGTAAATTTAGATTTCAAATATAATGTTAGGTTTATTTATAGTGAAATACTTATGTTTTCACTGTAATAGAATGTGATCCATTTTAAAAATTGAAAATATTTATACTTTTCAAAGGAGAAGAATTCTAAAAGGAACAATTTTCATTTCATGGATTGACATAAGTAATTCAGATTCCGCATTGATGACAATCGTGCATTTCCCAGTAGGCTGGAGGCCAGGGTTTTACCTTCAAGAGCCCCAGGGCAGGATAAGAGATGTTTGGGAATTTTAATTCAAGTGGTTCCTGTTGAAAAGAAAAGGGGCTTTTAATTTACAGCGTGTATTCAAATTAAGGCTACCTCAAATTAGATTTCTTCAGAGTAGAAGCCTCTTCTTGGCACCTTCTCCTCCTCCACCCTCTGTCCACCCCCCTCCCACATGCGACAGCCTCCCTAGGCTTGTTTCACAAGCTGCTTCTCTCCCCGCTTCTAAATTGCTTTTCCAGATTTGCTTCCTAACCATTCCCTTCACTTCCCAAAGAACCGATGCTGATTACAAATTATAAGTAAATACTAATGAAAGAAAAAAAATACACTCTGAGCAGTTCTTATTTCAATTTTTTTTTTTTTGCTTCAGTTTATATAACTTGCCTTTCCAGAGAATAATTTTTGGCATTCACATTGGCTCTATAAAAAGGCAGTCCTAATTATTGAATTTATTGACATTTTATATAAAGGGACCTTCAAAATAGATTTTTTTTTTCCCTACCCAGGTGAACAGATGCTTCTTGGTTTTTTGGAATAAACACTGTTGTCTCCTCCCACAAGAGCCTACTGTTCAAAGAATCTCTCTTTGGCCATATTAGGCTATTTTGCTCCAGTCACCTGCTGGAGACTGTCGGGAATAACACTGTAAATGGGTGGAATGCCGAACGTCATGCAGACTGGCCAGTTAAAGAGATAGACCACTGACAATGGCTAACCGAGGAGGGAAGCTGAGAAAATAAGAGGCTGCCAAGCTGAGCAAAATAAATGACGACAGTGCGCTGTGTGTATAAAGATGGCAGTGTGTGAGCTGGAGGCTGGAGTGAGTGGCCGGGCTCATCTCATGAGACGCAGTCTGGTGCTGTGGTCAAGCTTCAGAGCACAGTGTTACTGCGGACAGGGAGTCAGCCTCCAACAGCCAGTTCTGGAGTGTGCACATACTAATCGCTGATAACAGACAGAAAAGCCTCAGTTTTGGAAGTCCCTACATTCAACCAGAGGAAAAAAAATCCTAAAGCAGATTTGCATCACCCCTTGAGAGTAGCCTTCCCCCCAGCCTCCATAGCTTTAATATCTCTCCTGCTCTTTCTGTGTGATGAATCTGAGCACCGCTGGGGATGACTGTGCCATTGCGAACATCAAGCTCTGCTGTCTCAGCAACAAAGCCTGCGTGAGGCCAGCTGGTTGGCTGTGATACACAGAGGTCCATCCTGCCTGCCGAGCCAGTTTCCCAGCCCCAAAAGCAAGCAGGTCTCCTCGGTCAGGGTTACTGACCAGCAGAGGGACCGGAGCACAGATGTTCAACCAGCTCAGCCACGGCACTGCTTCTTCCTGTGTTTCTGTCAACAGGAAATCTCCTGTAGGACAGCCTCTGGGAAACCATGGGAAGCTTGTTACATTCACAAAACCTGGGTTGTTCCTGAGGCTTCACCGATAAAAAGCGAACAGGAAATCACTAAGGGATATTTAGTGCGGAACTAGGAATGTCCAGGTCACAAGGGAGCCAGATGGGTCACCTGCCATATGCCAGGTGTCATTCCTGCTTCTGTCCCAGCATGACCCACTTTTCCGAATGCTGGTGCTGCGGGAGGGAGAGGCAGCGGGGAAGCGGAAGGCTTCGCTGTGGGACGAGCCAACAGGTTGAGGGAAGAGGCAGAAGGCAAGTGGTAGGGACAGAACGTCCATCTGGAAACTGAGCAACCCAAGAGTTAGCTTCAATTTGAAAGCACCTTCCTCAGACAGTGGAAACTCAGGATTTCACAAACCTTAATTAAGCTCTGAAATATTTTTGATTATAACACAAGCTCATTAGAAGATACTCAAAAATATAAAAAATCATAAAGAAAGAAAAAATTATCCCAAAATTTCACCCACTGTTAATGTTTAGATATATACCCTTGGAGCCATTTATTTCACAAATGTAAAAAGCTTTGCATGACTTCCCAGAGTTTGTCATATTATTTTGTATTTATATGTGTAAATGTGTGTATATATGTGTTATATATTTATTAAATTCTTATTATAATTATGTCAAATTATATGTATTGTTTGATAACGATTTTTTTCATTTAATAATATGTTGTGGACTTTTTGTTCAGGTGGATACATATACATCTAATTATTTTTACTATGTGGTATTTCTATTGTAAGGATGTAGCATAACTTGTTTAATTAATCTCCTACTGATGGAACACTAAAGGAAATGATTTCTATTAAATAATGCCACATCTTTATGCTCTTACCTAATGGCTCCATTGAAATAAATTGCTGGAATTGGGTTAAGGGTATGAACATTTTTAATTTTTCAGTTTTTTATAAAATGGGTGCTTTCCCCACATTGGCCATAGAGGGAAGGCACCAGAGTGAGGCTGGCCAAGTAAGTTCATTTGGTTTTCCCCCATGGGCTGGGGAGTGAGAGGATACTGGAGTAGAGAGTTTGGACAATGCTGGGGGAAAAGTAGTTAGCTTTTCCTGGATTGGTCAACGTCTAAAAGTTGATTGGCTCTACACTACCTAGCTTCAACTACTGCAAATGATAAAGGACAGGTGCGGCTCAGGCAGGCAGCTCTGCAATCCTGTCCAACAGGCTGGCTAGACTCTTATCAACAGCCTCTAAATTAGCACCAAAGGCCATGGTCTTGCTAACCAATTTGTTCCAATTTTCTTTTTCACTCTCGCACTGACATTCAATGCAAGGAGAGCCGTGGGGCTCAGGCAGGTGAGTAACCACCAAAATTCAGCTAGCCTGGCCTGCAGACCTCTCTCCAAAATGGGTCACTTACCATATCTTCAGGATCTGGAATTTTCACCCCACTGAAGTACTGATTCGTGCTAAATACTTGCTGGTGCCTAGGGATGAGATCCCCTATGGACAAGAAGAAAGAAGGAGGTAAGCGAGACTGGTTGACAAACACTGATCTATGGTTTGCCTCCATCAGTGCTGTGTCCATCTGTGCCTACAACTATGAAGGCTGCAGTTTCTTTTGCAATCAGAGGAAGAGGAGGCATTCCAGCAACCAACAGCAGCCTGCTCTGATCCCTGCAGTGGACAACGCACCGTGTTAAGCACATAGAGGGCAAGCAACAGAAACTGAAGGCTGTAGGTTTCTTGCCCGCAGGCCTTACATGGTATTAATATTTGAGGAATCCAAACCAGACAACTCAGAAGCACATACACACACAAACAAAATATGTCTTTTAAAAAAAAAAAACAGCAAAAGTGCAACAACCACAAATCAATATTGTATTAACTGAATCCTGAGGGGATAGAAGTGTATTGGTCTAGCATTTACAACAGTGCCTGACACATGGCGAGTACTCAATAAATGTTTGAGGAAGGGAGGGAGGGAAGAGAGTGAAAGAGGAAGGGAACAAATCATGAAAGATTTTCTAGCTAGAAGGAATAAGTTTCCAGCGTGGAACCACCTTTTCTTGTTTCACCAGTTAGTGATCACTTGGAAATTTCATTTCCTCTGCTATTTAGAAGCACTTATGAAGTAAAGCAGTAAAACAAAAGTAGCATTTTTATATTCCAGGGGATTATATGAAGCTCGTCCTGCCCACATTTCAGCCAAATCACCTAAAGTCACTCTCATGTAAAATTCTAGGGATATTACACTTGAGAAATTTTGTCCAGAGAACAGAAGGAAATATTCAGGAGGGTTCCCTTGGGGCACACCCAGGCCCAGTTCCCAGGGCAGAGTGGAAAACAAAAACGTCCCAACCAGAGGTCCAGACATGTTGCAATTGGACTGGACGAGAGTTCCTACCCCAAGGTATCAAATTGCCTAAATTTACTGGTTTGTTTTAGAAGTTCACCTCTCACTCAAATCCCAAAACTGCTACCTCACCCTGTTTTGGCCACCAGCAAAAACATACCCCTTTGCCCCAGAGTCCAGTGAGCTGCATCATGAGCACAATTCCCTGTACTCCCATTGGTGCTAGAGGGGTGACACGGGGAGGGTGTCCTGAAATCACTGGAGAAAACACAGTGAAGGAGGGCTGAGTGCCTCTGGAAGGGCTACAATTCGCCTTCTATGTCGCTTGACAAAGTCAAGCTATCAGCAAATATTTACTGCCACAATGTGCAGATGCTGGTGGAGGATAAGAAGAAGGATAAGACATGATATCACCCTCAGGCAGCTTACAGTGTTTTTGGAAAGACAAGAGTATAAGGCAAGATGTGGTGATGGCAGGTGCTTGAAGAGTTTAGAGGAGGAGTTTGCTTTAAATTGGAATACTCAGGGGAGTAGAGTCTAAACTCCCTGGCTTTGGAAGGGGGACTCACTGCTTGCAGATCTTTTCATCTGTCTCCCACCTTCCCCCCTCCCCTTCTCTCCTGCCCCTGGCTTCCCCTCCAAGGGTAGAGAGAAAGGAATGGGCATTAGGGCAGGAAAGCGAGATAAGAAGACTGGCGTGAGAAGAACCAGCCTTTCTTCCTGACACTTAGAAGGGTGAGAATCTTCCTTTACAGAGTCTGAATAATCCAAACTAGTCAGGCAGGCTGCAGTTGAGGACATCCAAATGAATTACCACACCATGATAAATGAAATAAACCACGAAAGCATTCTGCAAACTGCTAAGCCCTTATAGAAACTTGAGTTTCTACTGTTGCTATGATCATTATTCAGGGTTTAACTTGATCCAAACTATGTTCAAGTTATTAGTACTCAATAACTGTCAATTATTTTTATTAAGCCAAACATGGACATCTTTAATTGAGTCATTTAAATGAGGCTTTGACAGTTTCCCTCTTTCCTAACTAAAGGGCATTAGATGAGACCAGGAACTTGGCTTTGCCCTGGACCAACGTGGGTGAAACAATCCAGTTTCCCAAAAGGCGGGACAAAAACACCACTTACCCAAGGTTTTCCTAATCAGATAGAGCTGATCCACATCTGATTTTCCTGGCCACAGAGGCACTCCGGATAGCAGCTCAGCAAAGACACAGCCAATCGCCCAAACATCTACTGGGGCGCCATACTGCGTGTCACCCACCAACAGCTCTGGAGAGCGGTACCACCTGGTAGCCACGTAGTCTGTGTAGTAGTCACTCGGTCCAGCTGGCAGGGGTGGAACACGGAAAACAGCACTGAAACCCTAGAATCAAAACTGGCAGGGGAAGACCTCAAAGTCAAGCTCGTGCCTAATCTTGTGGCTTTTCTAAATCATTGGTCTCAATTCTAATTGCATATTAAAATCACTCGGAGTATAATATTTTCAAAATTACTAGTGCTTGGGCCACACACAAGTCCAATTAATCAGAATCCTGGGGGAGGGCCTGTAGCAATCAATATTATTTTTAAAGTTCCCCAGATGATTCTAATCTGCTGCCAAGGTTGAAAACCACTCTTCTAAAGTAGCACTTCTGAAAAGTATTATTTTATCAAGAAATGGTGGAAAACCAGGAGAATAATATACTTTTTAATAACCACTTTACTGTAGTATAATTTACATATAGCTTACATATTTAAACCACTATATGTGTCTACACATTTTCAGTAATGACAAAATTATAATTTATAGCAAGCATATGCCCTAAATATATTAGAACTAGGTTATATATTTCTAACGCATTTAGATCCTTTATTGTATCAAGAACTTCTCCGTCTTTTACACTTAAATAAAGAAAATGTCAATACTCACTCAAAAGCCGAGCAAATCCAAAGTCGCAAAGCTTAATCACTGAATGTTTGGTGATGAGAATATTTTCTGGCTTCACATCTCTATGTATACACTAATTACAAAAATCAAAACAAAAACAGATTCTTAAGGATGAACTCTATATATATGGGATAAATAAAACACATGAATAGTTAACAAATGTTGGAGGAATCATTTAAATATCTCGTTGGCCTGTTGAATAACAGCAAAAGACCAGCCCAAAATAAATCTAGTTCTAGTATCATACCTATCACAGCCTGAATCATACCAAATTCCTAAAAGGCCCAAAAGGATCAAGAACAGTGAAAGGAAAAATGAAAGTAGGGTAGCCAGTCTTAGCAAATAAAAATACAGGACACTCACTTAAATTTGAATTTCAGATAAACAACAAATAATTTTTTAGTATAAGTATGTCCTATGCAGTATTTGGGATACACTTATACTGAACAGTTATACTTATTTATCTGAAATTCAAATTTAACTGGGAGCCCTGCATTTAATCTAATAACTCTAGGTGAAAGGGAAAATGTAAAATGCTTGGTTGAGGCCTGAGTCATGTCTGCAGGAGCTGCAAGTTGGTGCATAAGCAGAATTCACAATTCAGTTGTTTAACTGAGAACAGAACAAAGTTGGCCTGTAAACAGGACAAGCCCTGGGCCTCCTGAGATAAGCTGAGGAAGAGAAGGGCGGTAACCATGAGCTTGCCAAGAGATCTCCCTTCCAGCTCTGACATTCGTCCTGACAAGATAAACAAGAGTAGGCAGCAGCCCTCACCCTCTGGGGACAGTCGCTAGATGTCAGCTGTGTCCCACGCACATCAAGTGCTCTTAGAGCCGCAGCCACCCCTCAGGATGTGGCCCCCGCACCATAATGTAGACTCAAATCACCTGTGGTTTCCAGACCACAGCCAACATTCTTTAACAGGGTGATATTAGAGAGAAAAATGTTTGAGAATCTTCACATGATTTTCTTATTAAATGACAATTTCCTTGGCAAAGAAAAAAATCAACAACCTAATTAACAATTACATAAAAAAAAAACAAATCCACAAAAACAGGTCAAAATACATCTCAGGGTTCCTAATAATCTTCCTTTCTCCCAAGTGGTTTCCTCTCAAGGGGGGAAATGTTTACTCCTTCTGCACCCTGAGAGACCCTCCTCAGCCTGCAGCCTGACTTTCTATTAATAGAATCCGGAGAGCAGACAGGGGTTCTTCTTGGGCCTGGCCAGTTCTCTCTCCAAGGGACCTTCTGGGTGAGAGATCAGTATCAGTGTCTCCCCATGGGTATTTATTATTCTGGAAAATAGGGGAGCAGGCAATTTTTGAATTAGTTTATTACAATCTATTTGGTTCTCAGCAATTAATAGCTCTGATATCTCTATTCTTTTACCACTGGCTTCACATATTGCTATAAATGGGTACACTCATGAATATCATGATGACATATGGTCAGAAGTACTTGGAAGCAAGAATGTGCTCCCATTCGTTCTGGGAATTCTTTACAAGTTTCTGCACCCTCCCCCATCAGCACATGGAGCCAGACCGTCCGGGGCTCTCCAGGGAACTGTGGCATGCAGTGCATTTGTCTTTAGCATCTCAGAGCTTCCCCACCAGGCCTTCATGCAGTCTTGCCTGCTCCATCGCCCTAAAGCCTGGTCTTGGGAAAGTGCTCATTCTCACTCACGGCAACTAGCAATACGGGCACCACTCTCCCTGTTGTGCATTTTGACAAGAATAGTAGGCTTCAGCTAAGTGGAGGCTCAATAGGGAGAAGTACTGGCTACTCTCATATTTTCTCCCTCTGGGAATGCAGCTTCAGGAAAGATCATTTGGAACAGCACAAGGAAGGAGATTTAGCCCTAGCACCTAAATGGACTCTGGCAGTTGGAAGGATACCATATTGCCATCAAATTGCACTTGTGGCCAGAATGAAGCCAACACTGGAATCTGGTTTCTATGTGCAGGGAGTGGGCAAGTGGGCACTGTTGTACTGAAGGGAGCAGTAGGCTTCCCAGCATCTGTGAAGTCACATCACCGGGGTGACAGTCCACTGTGCCTCCTGCCAGCCCAGCTGTGGCTAAGAGTGTCAGAGGCTTCCATCGGGCTGCTTGGGTCCAGACTCAGCTTTCATATCTCACCAAAGCAGACACTAGCACTTGTGCATTGGGCTTGGGACTCTCCCTACTGCAACTGGCATACTGCAGCTAAACAGGCATGAGTCACCTGGGGTTCCCCCTCCTAATTTCAGAGCCTTTTGAGGGTGCCAGACCAATAAGACTCCAAGTGAATGGGATTCTACCTTAAAGCTGAGTAGTTTCTAATCACTATAAATATGACTGGTTTCTTCAAATCATAAAATGCATCTTTTATATAGCTTGAGCAAGAAGGAATAGTTAGGTTGGCATTTTTAGCCTCTACTAACCCCAACCAGGCTTATGAAGATTTGAGTAAAAAAATTATACCCACAAAAGTATGATACAAACTTTGTACAAGGTTCCACCTCAGCTTAAGGGCAGACATCTGATTTCTCAAGGGAGATCATGAGACTTACATTGTGTTTATGGCAAAAATTTACAGCTTGCAGTGTCTGCCAAGTTATGCTCTTCACGAGATGTTCTGGTACCCTAATAAAAATAAAGAAGCAGCACAAACACATTCTTTAGCGTAGCCATGGAATTCAGCTTAAGAAAAGAAAAAGTATTACCAAGATAGGCTTCAGTGGTAAAAAATCCTAGGTGACACAAAGAGTCACCTAACTCCTAGAGCAGTCATTCCATGAGTCCCAAGTTGAAAGAACATGTGACCAGCACGCCACTGAATCCAAGGAACAGCAGGTTAACAAAAAAATGCAGATCTCTATAGGGAGGAACGTGAAAATCCACAGGGATCTCGGTAAGTATTTATGACCACCTACCTCAAACATCTGTGACACCACTGGGAAACTGCCTGGTAACTTGAGCTCCATTTTTATAAAGAACTTTTTGTTGATGTAAGGTTAGTTAATAATATTCAGCACAAAAGATGCTGTTTATTTTTTCAAGTTGTCCCAAACCGATGGCCTGAAGTGGGACTCCTCTTCCATGTGTGGGCACACGGTTTCTCCAGACTCCTAGGCAGCATTGCTTTTTTGGGTTTCTTTTTTTTTTTTTTAGGTAATGCAGATTTTATTGACAATAGGGAAGAGATTTTCATTGCAAACCATGCAACAGAAATTAATTATCATTAAAGCCAGAGGCATCCTGGTTCTTTCCCCCGCACGGCTCCTCTCTGGCAGCAAGCTGCACCGGCTCACGGCTTTCTGCCCTCCCCTCTGTCACAGCAACTAAATTCTGTGCCACTGTCCCTGGCACCTCTTCCCTGACTTGAAGCTTCTTATATAAACATATAGCCAGGGCAACCAGTAGCCCCAGCAGGTCCTTTGTACGAATTAGAAAAAAGTACCTTATCTGGAAGCATTTTTTAAAAAAAATATAAGGCAATGAGTAAACTGGACTATAAAGAGAGTGCATTTATTTTCTGAGTGCCCCCACCCCAAGCTGGACTTACTGTTTTTATGAATCACACAATGTTGTTGTGGTCCTCAGACAAAACTATTAAGTAACCCAGGGAGAAAACTCTTGAGCAGTTGTGTTTAGGTGACCACAAAAAGTCACCTCTACTCTCTGAGAGAGGCTATGAGGCCACTGTTGTCACAGACCAGACCTTCAGGAAATCGGAAATCCTTTCAAGCAGATCAGAGGATGTTTGAACAGAGAGTTGGATAACGTGGGGGAAACAAAGAGGCCACTTCCAGGAAGAATAGCCAGGACACTGCTGGACCAGGACTATGACCCTGGACTTTAAATAGCTTCTCTCCAAATTCTCTTCCTTGTTCTACTGGCATATAAACACAGATGCTGGAAAAACTCATCTGCCGAGAAAGAAGGCCTAGGAAAATGCAACTAAGATGGGGACACTCAGGAGAACATGTTCCCCCAGCCTCCACTTTTTGTCCAGAAAAAGTGGAACATATTTTGATTATTTGATAAATTAAGTATAAATATCGTTATCAGTGCCAGGCAACTTTAGTCTCTAAAAACATTTCCCAAAAGAAATTATACAAAAGGAGCATTTAAAAGTAAATTATATCATCATTGCTCCTCTAATGCCAAGCACAGTATTACACAATTCTCAAATGTAAAACCTCTGTACAAACTACCCAGTATTCATCTGGAGTTGGCTACTCACTTCACTTCTTTATTGCTCAGTTTCTTCTCTGGAATGTGGGAGCCTCAGACTCTAAGATCCCATTTAGCTGCAACACTCTGAGATGATGAGAGCCAGGTTGCCATGGTTAGAGAAGGGAGTTACAGATATAGAAAGGGAGAAAAATAGAATATATTCTGTGATGTTGAATTGAAATTGGATATATCTGTGTATGTATATGTATACATGTGTATGTATGTATGTGTGTGTACATATGTATACAGGGGGAGAGAGAGAAGGAGACAGAAAATGCTGTGCTGGAAGGGGTGCTCTCTTACATACGGTGGTGCAGAAAGTTGCTCTGGTTAAAGAAAAATCTGAAATAGTGGTTAATGTGGTGAGAAGTGGCCAGATTTGGGCTCTATTTTAAAAATAGAGCCTCCAGGATGTTCTGAGAGATCAAATGTGAGAGAAAGAGAAGAGTCAAGGAATGGTGTCAAGGTTTTTAGCTTGAGTAACTGGTACATGGTGGTGTTTGTTACTGAGGAGAGCTCTGGAGGTGGAACTGGTTCGGGGCGGGGGAGGGTGGATAATTTGCAATCCTTCTTGGGCACCCAAGGGAAGACTCTGAGTAGGCAGTTCTGAATTCAGAAGGAAGATCAGCAATGTGTGCTATCTGGGTGACGAGTACACTAAAAGCCCTGACTTTACCACTATACAATTCACCATGTATCAAAAAGCCATTTGTACTCCCTAAACCTATTGAAACAACAACAAAAAAAAAAAGAAGAAGAAGAAGAAGAAGGAAGGTCAGGCTGGAAATACAAATTTGAGAAGCATAAGCATATTGATGGCACTTAGAGCCTAGGACTGGATGAAGCCAAGTAGGGACTGAATACAGATAAAAGAGAAGAGTTCAGGGTGAGTTCTGAGGCCCTTCAGCATTTCGAGGTCGCAAAGAGGAGAGGGACCCAGCCAGGCAGCCTGGGCTGAGCAGCAAGTGAGCGAAGGCAACACTCAGGAGAGTACAGTGTCTCAGAAGCCAACTGAAGAAAGCGTTTCAAAGGGCTTAGAGTTAAGATGGCAGATTTCTAATTTCATTCCCTCCCCAAACCTGACTAGAACTACACTGAAGACAGTTTTGTTTTTTTGTTTTTTTTAAGACAAAAACCCACAAGGTCAGAGAGGACAGGAGAAGAGATAACAGCAACACATTTTGGAATCCAGAAAGCAGTTGAATGAATGATAACTGACTTAACAGATCCCAGAAAGCTGAAATCTAAGCCAGAAGAGGGAAAGTGGAAGACCAACCAATTTACCCCCAAAGAATCCTCAAAAGGCTCTATGGAACCAGAAGCTAAGGAGGAGTGTGGAAAATCTGTTTAGGAAACAATTAAAACCCTAGATCCCCTCCTCCATTCTATGCCAATAGGGAACATTCTTTCTGCTAACTGGTGGAAGGCTGAAGTTTTGTTTTTTGGAGACGATAAAATAGAGGACATTTGGCGTAGTTGAGATTGTGGATACTGTCTGAAAGCAGGGGATTAAACGACTGCATATATACTAAACGTTGAATGCTGGAATTTCCCAGCCCTCTTCCCTCACAAGGCTCTGAGAAGGCTGGCAGGCAGACTTCACCTTCTGAGTAAAATATTGAAATCCTTTTTGGGAGGAAGCGCGGGAGGAAATATCTGAAGGTTCTAACATTGGAGTTTCCCCAGCAAATAGTCTAGCCAGATAACCCCACAGTGACGCTTACAGCTTCCAATAGTTCCCTACTCTTAACCATGAGCATACAACCAGACGTTATATAATGCCCAAAAAAAGCCTTTAATAAGAAAGTTAGAGACCAAAAAAAAAAAACCAAGAAAAAAGCAACTTAAAAGGAACAGAAATTATGGAGGGTAAAGGGTACATTTTTACAAAGCATTATTATCCTCAGAGAGAAAAGGAAAGCTGTTTGCATCCATGACATAAGAGAAGAATACTAGGCCAGGCACGGTGGCCTATGCCTATAGCTCTAGCACTTTGGGAAGCCGAGGCAGGAGGATCATTTGAGGCCAGGAGTTCGAAACCAGCCTGAGCAACATAGCAAGACCCCATCTCTAAAAAAATAAAAAAAAACAGCCGGGCGTCGTGGCACACACCTGTAATCCCAGCTACTCTGGAGGCTGAGGCAGGAGGATCACTTGAGCCCAGGAGTTTGAGATTGCAGTGAGCTATGATGATGCCACTGCACTCTAGCCCAGGCAACAGAGCAAGACCCTGTCTCAAAAAAAAAAAAAAAAAAAAAAAAAAAAAAAAAAAAAAAAAAAAAAAAAAAAAAAAAAAAAAAAAAAAAAAAAAAAAAAAAAAAAAAAAAAAAAAAAAAAAAAAAAAAAAAAAACACACACAAGAGGACCAGTCCAAGAGTCCAAAACCCAAATAATAGAAGGTCCAGAAAAAGAAAATGGAGAAAACAATGGATAGGAAATCAATAACAAAACAATTCAAAAAACCTTTCCTCAGACATAAAGTGCCCACCAAGTGCCAGCATAATGGCTAAAAATCAAGGCCCGCTCCTGATTTTCATAATCCAAAATGCTGAGAATAAAGAGAAGATTCTACAAACTTCTAGAAATAAAAGAAATAGGACTTTAGAAAGGAAGAGAAAATAGAATGGCATCAGATTTCTTAGCACTAGAAGATAGAAGGCACTAAAACAATGCCTTCAAAATTTTGAAGAAATATTATTTTCATCCTAAACCAAATATATACCCAAACAAAATATTAATCAAGTGTGAGGATGGAATGAAGACTTTTTATGTGCACAAGCAAGGTCTCGACCTCTTTTTTTCCTTTGTATCTCTCATACACTCTTTCTCAGGAAGCCCCTGGAGGATGCACTCCACCAAAACTGAACAGTAAACTATAAAACAAGATTATATGAGATAGAGAAAATGGAATACCGAACACGAGAGGGAAGCACCCGGAATCTCTGGGAGGATGATGAAAGGGGATGACAGGACAACAGCATTCCAGGCGTGAAAAGCAACCAGTTCAGACTGGACAGGGTGACTCAAGAGCAGGCATGGTGGGGTTGTCATCACCATGCCCTTGGCCTTGTACCATCTTAAATAAGTGTGAAAATATTCATCAAACCAATTTAAAAGCTTTGGAAGAGTCTGGGTGACTAGCCAGAACCTTCAGGCTAAGGCAGATGTTCATAAGGGTGCAGCCTATGCTGGCAAGGATAAGGAGCACATTCCACTTTATTTTTCTTTTCTTTTATTTATTTAATTTTTTTAGAGACAGGGTGTTACTGTGTGGCCCAGCCTAGAATGCAATGGTGCAATCATAGCTCACCATAGCCTCAAACTCCTGGGCTCAAGAGATCCTCCTGCCTCGACCTCCCGAGTAGCTGGGACTACAGGTGCATGCCACCACACCCAGCTAATTTTTAAACATTTTTTTGTAGAGATGGGGTCTTGCTATGTTGCACAGGCTAGTCTTGAACTCTTGGCCTCAAGTGATCCTCCCACCTCAACCTCCCAAAGTGTTGGGATTACAGGCGTGAGCCATTGCATCCAGCCTCACTCCACTTTAAAGTGTTTGTTTCCATATCGGTAGTAAATGGTGGTCATGGCTGAGCTCTGGGGCAGAATAGGAAAGGACTGCAACAGGCATGAAGGGAAGGGGCCCGATTCTCTCTCATTCTTTACTGCCTTTAAGAGCCCTCTAGGGCCAGGCGCGGTGGCTCACATCTGTAATCCTAGCACTCTGAGAGGCCTAGGCAGAAGGATTGCTTGAGCTCAGGAGTTCAAAATAAGCCTGAGCAAGAGCGAGACCCCGTTTCTACTAAAAATAGAAAAATTAGCTGGGGGTGGTGGCACGCACCTGTAGTCCCAGCTACTTGGGAGGTTGAGACAGGAGGATCACTCAAGCCCAGGAGTTTGAGGTTGCAGTGAGCCATGATGACACCACTGCACTCTACTAAGGGTGACAGAACGTGACTCTGTCTCAAAAAAAAAATAAATAAATAAAAGAGCACTTCTACTTCAAAGGCAAACCCTCCCTTCAGAGGAATCACACTTAAGCTCAACCTTAACCTATGAGGGAGGAAGGGGTTTGAACTTTTCTCCTGGGCCTGGTTCTTCTTCCCTACCATGGGGTTGGGCAACTGAACTTTAGACAAGCCATATCCCCAGTTCCTCTTCCTGGTAAACAGTGCTCAGAAGGAGCTGGATGGGATTTGGCCTGGGCCTCTTGGACTCCCAGCCAGCTGGGCCTGGTCATGGGATTTGTACTCCTGAAGATGTCAGCTCCCCAGACCTAGAAATGGGGGTCTAGGCAAGGCAGGAGAAAGTCAGGCAAGGATACTCCCTTTACTTTCTCTCCCAGACCAAGGTGGAAGGGGCTCAAGGAGGCATGCCTTCATTCCATAGGTGTCAGGTGATCTCCCTCGAGGTCTTCAGTTCAGTTGCCTTATTGAGAGCTCCAGCTGTCCCTCTGGAGCCCACTGGGCTGCTGCAGAGGCAATCCTTCCGAGGAGGGTGGAATGGAATCCATCTTCCGCTAGTCCTCTACCAGTGTGACCTGCTTCTTTGGGAATTCTTCCTGCTTGCTTTGGGAATTGTGTTTCACCCCCAGGAACATAAAAGGCTCTGAACTACTTGCCTCTGAGAAGGGGTAAGGGTGGGGGGTGTCATTTGAAATGACAATATCTAGATTTGTGTGTTACTATATCATCTTTTGAACCAATTACATAGATGGACGTATTTGGCCAAAAGTAGGAAAACCCAGAAAGAGAAAGACAGGAAATCCAGGAAGCAGTGAATCCAACCATAGAGAAATGCAGAGGGAATTCCAAGGATGATAGCAAAGGAAAGTCCCAGGAAGACATCTGGGCCGCAGGCCTGGAGTGCAATAAGCCAGACAGAGGAGAAGGAGGCCCAAAGTCAGGACGTTGCCAAGAAAAGAAATGGAAATAATGGATTACCTCATGTAATTATCCTGTGGAAAAGTATATTGAATGGCTATTAAAAAGAGTGGGAAAAATTAGCAATAAGGGTAAAGAATATTAAGCAAATTTAAAAAGCCAAGCAAATATTAATTTGAGGAAAAAGTACAAGGAAGCCATACTATGGTACAATGCTCAGCTATAAGTAATATGTGCATAGGCACAATAACGGGAATAGTGAATATTGAATTAATAAAGTTTTAATGTTACTATTTGGGGGGATTAGGTATGGGAAACAGAGGGGATAATAATTTAATAGAGCTAAATCCTCATCTATCATCATAGAAAGCCTATAGATGTCTAAAAATTGATATATCAAGAAATAGCAGGCCGGGTGCGGTGGCTCACGCCTGTAATCCTAGCACTCTGGGAGGCCGAGGCGGGCAGATCGTCCTGAGCTCAGGAGTTCGAGACCAGCCTGAGCAAGAGCGAGACCCTGTCTCTACCAATAATAGAAAGAAATTAATTGGACAGCTAAAAATATATATAGAAAAAATTAGCCGGGCATGGTGGCGCATGCCTGTAGTCCCAGCTACTCGGGAGGCTGAGACAGTAGGATTGCTCAAGCCCAGGAGTTTGAGGTTGCTGTGAGCTAGGCTGACGCCACGGCACTCGCCCCAGGCAAGAGAGTGAGACTCTGTCTCAAAAA
>RJWJ010000663.1:81537-191067 GCA_004363605.1 Indri indri | reverse complement strand
AGTGAGTGCCGTGGCATCAGCCTAGCTCACAGCAACCTCAAACTCCTGGGCTCAAGCGATCCTCCCGTCTCAGCCTCCCGAGGAGCTGGGACTACAGGCATGCGCCACCATGCCCAGCTAATTTTTTCTATGTATTTTTAGTTGTCCGATTAATTTCTTTCTATTTTTAGTAGAGACGGGGTCTCACTCTTGCTCAGGCTGGTTTCGAACTCCTGAGCTCAAACGATCCGCCCGCCTCGGCCTCCCAGAGTGCTAGGATTACAGGCGTGAGCCACCGCGCCCGGCCTAATAAAAAATTTTAACATTAAAAATTGTTAGATTTCTAGTGAAATAGAAAGGTGGAGGCTGGGCGCGGTGGCTCACGCCTGTAATCCTAGCACTCCAGGAGGCTGAGGCGGGTGGATCGCTCAAGGTCAGGAGTTCGAGACCAGTCTGAGCAAGAGCGAGACCCTATCTCTACTAAAAATAGAAAGAAATGGACAACTAAAAAAATATATATAGAAAAAACTAGCCGGGTGTGGTGGCGCATGCCTGTAGTCCGAGCTACTTGGGAGGCTGAGGCAGGAGGATCGCTTGAGCCCAGGAGTTTGAGGTTGCCGTGAGCTAGGCTGACGCCACGGCACTCTAGCCAGGGCAACAGAGCCAGACTCTGTCTCAAAAAAAAAAAAAAAAGGTGGATTATAAGTAATGGGTAAGTGATATGCAGTTTGGAACACATAGGGCCAGTCAGAAAATGCCAACAGATATCAATGTTTCATTTGTCTAATGGCCTGATACTTACAGAACAGCCAAAGAACTATGTAAAAATTAAACTGAATGCAAATTAAAAATACACTTCAAATCACCCATGGGTGCAACACACTTCTAAATGGAAAGAGAAAAATTATTAACTGAATTCATAAAGAAAAACATTTATTATCAAAATTTATGTACTATAGATGAAAGAGTACTTAGAGAATTCTCACCTCAATCTTTATCTGCAAGAGAACTGGAAATTCATTTGCTAGGGGTCTATTTTTAGTATGTGTTACTGATCGAGGCCATACTATATTTATAATCTTCGTAAGATTTCTCCTCTGGTGTGAATTATCTGAATCATTATACGTGAATTAATTTGCATAGGATTTCCCACACTACTTCGATTTATAGGGTTTCTTTCTAGTGTGATTTCTCACATGACCTTGAAAGGATTTGGGACAACTGAAAGCTTTCCCACATTTTTCACATTTATAGGGCTTCTCTCCAGCCTGCATTCTTACATTTTTGGAAGAATGAGGCCCAACTGAAGGCTTTCCCACACTGTTCACGGTTATACATTTCTCTCCAGTGTGCTTTCTCACATGTTTGTGTAAGGATGAGGACCGACCAAATGTTTTCCCACATTTTTCACATTTATAGACATTGTCTCCAGTCTGCTTTCCTACATTTTTGGAAGCATGAGGCCCAACTGAAGGCTTTCCCACACCGTTTACATTTGCAGGTTTCTTCCCAGTGTGCATTCTCACGTGCTTGTGTAAGGATGAAGGCCAACCAAATGCTTTCCCACATTTTTCACATTTATAGGGTTTCTCTCCATTGTGAATTCTCACATGTCTTTGAAAGGATGTAAGCCAACAGTAGGCTTTCCCACACTGCTTGCATTCATAGGGGCTCTCTCCAGTGTGCATGATCATGTGGACTCTGAAGGACTTTTGGCAACTGAAGGCTTTCCCGCACGGCTTACATTCATAGGGCTTCCCTCCACTGTGCATCATCACGTGTGATCGAAAAGATTTGGGGCAACTGAAGGCTTTCCCGCACTGCTTACATTCATGGGGTTTCTCTCCAGTGTGAGTCCTTATATGTTCGGTGAGAGAATAGGAACGAAGAAATGTTTTCCCACAAAATTTACATGCATAGGGTTTCTCTCCACTGTGAGTTTTCACGTGAATCCACAGGTATGAAGGACGACCGAAGGCTTTCCCACATTCCTCACATTGATATAGTTTTTGTCCACTGTGACTTCTTTTGTGTCTCATAAGGGACGAGGAATGAGCAAAGACATTTCCACACTGACTGCATTCATACCGCTTTACTCCGACAGGACGTTTCTTGTGCAGCTTAAGATTTGGAATCTTGCCGAAGGCTCTGCCACGCTCATTATCTTTACTGTTTTTACATGTTCTTGCCACCATTTCAATTCTGTGAAAAATAGGAAGCACATTATTAATAGCGTATGTCTTAATAATTTCTTAATATTTACTAATGAATATTAAGATTACATTTTTACCATTTGCTATGTAAGGGTTTCTGTCTTATTTGAATTAATTCAAAGTAGAATAAACTATATGCTATAGAATAAGTTTCAACTATAGCCTATTACTACAACAATAGTAATATATGGGGCTCCCTGGTAATTGTTTCCAACTGAATTATGTTTCAAATACTTCGTGTATAAGTCATATAAAGGAAAAAAGTGTGTGTGGGGGGGAATTCTCTGTGAATAAATAAATTTGGAGCAAGGGTAATGAGGGTTTTGAAAAATTTCATGAAATACTGTAATTCTGTAGTGGGATACTACTTCTCGTTTTAAGTGCAACTCACCTCAAGTGTCTCCCCTGGTTTTTGTGCTTATCTTTAATGCTATGGTCTTCCCAATTTTTTCCTAAAAGGGAGGCCCAGGTATCATTTCTTTTGAACCTTGCTATTTTCTGTTCAATGGATAATTTTTCTCCAAAAATATCCTGCTGAGAAATGGACCCATTGGTTTTAAGTTGAGTCTCATTATCTGAAACAAAAAAGTGAACAAATCTTATTAGAAGTCACCTGTGAGCAAATAAATACATTTGAGAGTTTAGCTGTTTCATGACTTCATTATAAACAGGCACAAGAGGTCAAAATGGCAGGCAATTTAAAATGCACAAAAAAATCACAAGGTTTCGAACAATAACTCTCTCTGTGCTCCCCAAATGACCCACGAATATGTACCCACACTAAAGGAACCTAAGTCTTTTAAACAAGACAGAAAGAAAGCATAGATTAATATATATATTTTTGTTATCACAGAGAAACTATTAAATTATAGGTCCAATACAACAATGATTATAACTGTCCTATTAACCAATGTATTCCCCTACTACACTCCAAATCTAAGAATAGGATCAATGAACAAGAAATACTTATTCTTTAAATAACTAAGTGAAGAAGTAATGCCATCCTTACCCACGGAGGCCAAGTTCTTGCAGGTTTCCAGCATCACATCTCTGTAGAGTTTTCTCTGAACAGGACTCAGCAAGTCCCACTCCTCCCCTGTGAAGTCCACAGCCACATCTTCGAAGTCCACTGAGTCCTAAAATAAGCCACATATATGTGCAGGAGTATGGATGAAGCTCCCAGCACTGGGCAAGTGGACTCAATTCATAGGAAGTTCACACAAGATCCTATGGTCTCCCAGCATCTACTTATGACTCACTTGTCAGACCTCTTCGTTTCTGTCCACAGTGACTTGTACACATCACCAGTTAGAGTGGGGAGTAAAACAGACTTAACTAAAATAATTTAGCCAGTCACGAAACAAATACAAACTGATAATAATAGCAAGTCCAGAGGGGAAGGGCTACTAGCCTCCAGAGTTGTTAAAATATATTACCTAAAATGCCCAGTTTCGAATAAAAAATGACAAGACACACAAAGAAACAGGAAAATATACTCCTTACGTCAGAAAAAAAAAAAGCAGGCAATAGAAACTGCTCGTGAGAGCAAATAGATGTCAGATTTAAAGAAAAAGCCTTCAAAGCAACCATAATAATGTTCAAAAACCTAAAAAGCCATAATTAAAGAAGTAAATGAAGGTATGATGACAATGTTGCATCAAATAAAGAATATCAATAAAGAGATAGAATTATATATTTTTAAAAAGAACCAAGTAAAAATTCTGGAGTTGAAAAACACAACCGAAATGAAAAAGTCACTAGAGAGGCTCAACAGTAGATTTGAACTAGGGGAAGACAGAACTACAAGTTAGAGTATTCCACACATATGAAATGTCCAGAATAAGGAAATCTATAGAAAAAGAATGTACATTAGTAGTTATTTGTGACTGGGAGGGGCAGGAGGGGTGACAGTTAAAGGGTACAAAGTTTTTTTTGAAGAGATGAAAATGTTCTAAAATTGACTGTGGAGATGGTTGTATATACCTGTGGATAAATAGAAGCCATTGAATTATGCACTTTAAACTGATGAATTATATGGTATATGAATTATATCTCAATAAAGCTGTGTTGTTAAAAGCTAACACATAATAAATAAATATATTGAAGGATATAAAAGAATGGTAACTTTTAGAAAAGTATTTAACTTTATCGGATAATATAAAAGCAGAAAGAAATAAATAGAAAGAATTTAATGACACTAAGACGGCAGCTCCCACAAAAGAGACCTGTAGACATTATAAAATTGCATTAAATCCCCAAACCTGACTTTCTATGACATCATAAAAACTATTTTTTCCAAACTTCATAGGAAAAACTAATGTCAAAAAAAAAATGCAGCAAGGAATTTAAAACTGTGAAAGTCCAGACAAAAGGGTATTAGCAGAGGGGCAAACAAAT
The DNA here is from genome assembly GCA_004363605.1 of Indri indri. NCBI lineage: Eukaryota > Metazoa > Chordata > Mammalia > Primates > Indriidae > Indri > Indri indri. The sequence continues at coordinate 186,478 of RJWJ010000663.1, read as the reverse complement.
AGGTTAATTGAAAAGTAAAGAGTCCTGGATAGACCTTTGCATATGGAAATCTGAATAATGACACAGCAAGCTTTTCAGAGTGATGTATACCTTACTACAACAGGGAAGGGAGAAATTGGTATCTAACTGCAAAAAATGCATTGTATTCCCAGTATTCCCACTTATTCCATGGATAAGAACCAATTTATTGTAAATTTAAATACAAAAGACAAAACTAGAACACTTTCAGAAGCTACAGGCAAATATTTTTACAACATAAGAATAGGGAGAGTTTTCTTATACAAGAAAAAAAGTATTAGCTGTAAAGGAAGAGATTGACAAATTAAATCTTATTAAAAATTAAGGGAACAAAAAGATAAACCAGAAACTTAGAGAAAGATATTTGATATATACATACTTATTTATATATATGGATTAATGTGCAGACTAAAATTGAATGATCAGACAAATGAATTTTGAAAAATGGGAAAATGACCCAAACATATCTCACAAAAGATGAAAGACCATATATGAAAAAAGCCAACCTCACTGGTAATGAACAAATAGCAACATCTCAAGTAGATGCCGTTACAAACCAATAAAAAGGGGAAAAATTAGTAAATTAGATAATCCCATGTTGGTGACCCTATTGAACAAATAAGCAGTTATGCTCAGGTGTTTGAACAATCAACTAGTACACTCTATTGGAGCTTCCTGGTAAATTTGGACTTAGCCATGATCTAGAACCCAGCAACTTTTCTCCAACAGGTGGAGAATTTACTGTGCATTTGTAATTGCAATTGGAGACAGAAACCAGAATCACAGAATCAGCATTTTTCACAACAGGAAAAAAAAAATCTTGAAAAACCCAAGCTCCATACACATTGGAAGAGTGAACGGGATGGCCCACAGCCTCAGAAACCAGCATGTGCAAAGAATTCTCAGAATATTCACTCACTGAAAGCTCTAAGAGGCAAAACTAAACAGAACTCTGCTGAGAAAAAAACAGTAGAAGGTCAAGGTATGAATAATAGGCAAAGAATCAAACAGTGGTCACTGATGTGGCCAGATGGCGGCGAGTACAGGGAGAGGCACCTCCGGAGACCCTACCAACTACCCAAGGCCATTTGTGAATCTTGACGGACAGTCCACAGATTTCTTGTAGTTATTACTTTTTTTAAAGCTCCCGTGAAACATTTAATGCCTTCTTTTGTGATTATGATATATTTCACATAAAAATGGAAAGCATCAATTAAGGTTGAAAAAACACACTTTTTATGTGTTTGTTGCACCATGTAATGTGACTGTGTCAGCTTTTATTCACAGTCTTTTGTAGCAAAAGACTGGAAACAGGCCAAGTGTCTAACAGAGAGAATTGGTTATGTAAATTCATCGTAAGCACCTTTATGAAAATCTATCCCAGCAGGTATCATTATGAAAAGATCTGTGGGAGTTACCAAGAGAACAAACAAGCACAGTGTACTGTGAATGTTACCTTTCCTTTAACAAAGGGGTTAAAGAAACATATGCACTCATAATGGCTAGTTTTTATATAAAGAAACACTAACATAATGTGCAAGAAATAATTAAAACTGGTTGTCCAAGGTGACTGAGGTGAGAACACTGCAGCCGATCAGGCTGTGCTGGTCTAAGTTAAACTTAAAACACTTTGTGGATTTTTTAAACTTTGCATGCATTATTTACTTTAAGCCAAGAGAAATTTACATAAATCATATTTTGCTTTTTAATGGTTTTTATTTTTATTTGGAAGCCACTTTTCTACATAGCAAACCATTTTTTTTTTTTTTTTTTGAGACAGAGTCTCACTCTGTTGCCCGGGCTAGAGTGCTGTGGCGTCAGCCTAGCTCACAGCAACCTCAAACTCCTGGGCTCAAGCGATCCTACTGCCTCAGACTCCCAAGTAGCTGGGACTACAGACATGCACCACCATGCCCGGCTAATTTTTTCTGTATATTTTTAGTTGTCTAGCTAATTTATTTCTCTATTTTTACTAGAGACAGGGTCTCGCTCTTGCTCAGGCTGGTCATATAGCAAACCATTTTAAGATTGAATTCTGTAAATGCTAAAGTTTATAAAAGTACAAACCATAAGAAATGAAATATTTTCAAATCTCTTGATGACTAAAATAACAAGTGACATCATAGTTTGTATTTCTACTCTATCTCTGAGAGTATTTTCAGAAATGAGTAACATATTTATTAATGCCTCAGGGTTCTGGGCATAACCCATTAAAGGAACTCCAATTTTCAAGGGTTTACATAACCTAAAAGGATATATATCTTCATGTCATCTAAAATAGGAATTGTCTTAGGAATAGTACAGCTTTTTAAATCTCAGAACTCTCTAGGGACTATTATTGATGTAAAAACATGAAAAATGAACCTGGGAATTTAAATACACCCTATCATATCTCAAGGTTCTCTTGAGTAAAAGGAAGAATAATTCCAGAATTATCATCTTACACTTTATCTCTCAATCCACTTAGATTTTCACCCGGAAAAATAAAAATCTTACACATTTAAACAAGGAGATAAAATTACCAAGTGCTTAGGGAAACTGGAGTTAGTTGGTAGCAATATTTGAGACAGGAATGAAAAGGGAAGAAAATAAACATTTCCATCAGCTCAGACAAAGCAACCAGCTTCACCCGCAGTTTGCAAGGAAAACCCACATTCAGAAGCTGAAACACATTCCCAACATTGGGATCCAGACTCTCACTGCAAAAGTATAATTCCTAGAGTGGGTCAGTCCCCAGTGATGGAGGGTAGGGGGACCTGAGCAGCCACAGGAAGGAACTCGGGGATCTCTCCCCTTCTCACGGTGTGGAAACACTCCCTGCCCCAGGACTTCAATCCTCACTAAGGAGGAAACTCTCAGTTGCACTCAGTTTAAGTTCTGACCCCAAAAAACTCAAATTCACCCCTTTTTCCAGAAGCCAGAACCCAAAGGAATCTTTCAGTCTGACCTTGATAGACTGTCTCAGTTTGCACAATGACACTCAGACCCCACCAACGCTGTAGATGCCAAACCGAACCTACTGGCAGGAAACAACCCAAGACAATGGCAATTATGACCTCAGAAAGGGCATCGCGCCCCACCCACATCTGCCCGTGGGTCCCCAGCTTCCCAACACTCTACAGCTTTTCCTGGTGTAACCAGCTGCTTCTGCAGGTGTGAGAGGCTGGGACACCGGCAAGGGGAGGCTCCCCAGGAAGAACCAACTTCATTGCCCCCCTATGGAAGCTCCCCATTGGCCTTAGGTTGGAGTCACTGGCCCCAGACCCAGGCTATTCACTCATGTCGGACCCCCATGGATATTTTAAACGAGACAAACTCAAGTGTTTGAAGAATCCAGCAAATCACTCAAACCCAGCGTTTGTCGGAAGAGAAGAATGAAACGAGGGAAGAAAATTTAAGTACTTTTTATAGTTCAAGAAGGAAACCCACAAGTATCTATTCCTTTCAGAAAATAAAACGGTCACTCAATTATTTCTGTGATAACAAAATGCTTTGTAAACAATCAGAATTCAAAACTTCTAGGTGGTGCAAGTTTCAGGACATAGCATTTTGCATTCATCCCTGAAGCTCACATAATAAAGGAAAACAGAATTATCCATTGTCACAAATGCTCCACCCTGCAAAAGGTGAATAACTGATAGTTCAGTGAGTTGTTGTAATTCACCAATTGATACACCAAATATGTTTTTTTCTTGTAGAAATGCATTGATTTTGGGGACGTCATAACGGAAGAGAGATTTATTCTATTTCTCCGAGATTCCTTTCCCCGGGAGTATTTTCAAGGCTAAGCCCTGGAATCCAACTTGTCATCACGAAACAGAAAACAACAGATGTGAGAAACTTAAAAACACGGGCAAAAAGGGACAACAGGAGAATTTAAAAAAAGAAAAAAGACACAGAAGTATTTTTAACAAATGGAATGTAAGACTGGAACTTCATTTTCTCTGAAATTCACCTCTAAGTTGCCTCTTTGGAAATAGTGTATCTTTCGAGCTCTAGTCATTATATACATGTTATATTTACTGGAAAAAAAAAACAACATCTGAGGCTGAGTCACCAAATAAATCTTCTGAAGGGGACAAACAAGGGAGGGGCAGGGCTGAGCGGGACAGACTCCAGGGTCAGGTCCGGCCACCCTGCACCTGTTCCCGAAGCGCAGCCCGAGGGACGCTGGCTGTGTCCCCGCCGCGAGACCACGGTGCGTTCCGTTTTGCTCCGGGTTAGTTTTTCTTCCAGGCTGACGGGCAGGAACCATTTCAGTGTCCCGCCTCGGGACCAGCGTCCCGTCAGCCGACAACGTCTCCGCAAGAAAAGCGACGCCAGGGAGGGACTCTCCGCGTGGCCCCGGGACCAGACGGGGACAGAGCTGCACCCGGGGTCCCCAGGGCGCCCAGCCCGCAAGCTGTCCCGCCCTCCCGGGGGGATGACCCGGGGCTGCCGTTCGCCGGACTCTCCTGACCCTAACCCAGACCCTGACCCCGACCCCGACCCCGATCCTGACCCGGTCCCTTCCCTGGCCCGTCTCCCGGCCCCGCGCGCTCACCATGTCCCGGCCCCGCTCCTGGGCTCTCCGGGGCGGGCTCCCTTCGGTGAACGCTCCGGGAACTGGGACGTCTGCGGCCTGCTGGGCGAGGGAAGAACGTGCGCAACCGGGAGGACAGCGACACCCCGCCCCCGGGCTCCGATTGGACAATGCTCCGGAAACGCTCCACCCCCGGCACGCTATTGGATAGTGCTCCAGGCTACGTTGGTGCCTCTGATTGGACAGCACTCTGAGCACCGCCCCTGGGGCCCTGATTGGACGTATTCAACCCCTCCCCACGCGCCCTGCACTTTGGAGACTATACTAGCCCCGCCCCAGCTCCCCTGATTGGACAGTTCTCAGACATTTCCCCCCCCCCGCCCCAGCTCCCCTGATTGGACAGGTCTCAGGCCCCGCCCCAGCCGGCCTGATTGGACTGTTCTCAGGACCAACCCATCCGCAGTGGTCTCCTTCCTGAAATGAAAATAGTACTTACCTAGAGGCAAACCGGAGTCCTTCCGGGTATCCCAGCTACAAGAGGAAGCGGGTTTCTCTGTCCTCAGTCCGTTGCCAGATGCATTACGCTGGAGGAGGTCGTTTCTCTCCTTACCAGTAGCCAGCCACCTGGGGAGACCCTTGGGATCAAGTGAGTGATCAAAGCAAGCTTTTGCATCTCCTTACTGGGACCAGCACAATTGCCTGAACTTTCTACCCCCAGAGGATGCCCTGACCAACTACTAGCCTCATCTGAACGTTTGTGCAAATTCCTGAAGCCATCAACTGAAGCCATCTGGTCCTCACGGTGGCAGCAACTCCTTATCCTAGGTCAACACTTTGAGGTAAAGAACTCTAGGCATACCTTGCTTCAGTTATCCCAACACAAATCAACGTCACTCCTATCCCTGTACCTACTAAAGCTCAACTCGAGAGGCTCAGTTCAATGTGCAGGCAGATAAAATGGCTAGAGTTCCTGAGATGCATACCAACATATAAATAGAGGGAGCATAGTCCCTGGGGTCTGTCCCTAAGGCCGAAGGCAAATAGAATTTATAGTGTCCCTGTCCACCTCTGCAGAGTCTGTCCCCTATACCCTGATCATGGTAGACACTTAAATGAGCATATTACTGACCCATCCCACAAGACATGCCACTGAAGCCACAATACAAGGCTTCACCAAGACAATCCTTATTCCTTGGGGCTCCAGATGTTACTGACAGTGACCAAGACACTCAACTCATTTCTGAAACTACACAACACTGGGCTTCTTTTTTTACTTTTTAGACAGGGTCTCTGTTTCCTAGGCTGGAGTGCAGTGGTGTCACCGTAGCTCACTGCAGCCTCAAACCCCTGGGCTCAAACGATCCTCCTGCCTCAGCCTCCTGAGTAGCTAGGACAACAGGCTTGTGCCACCATGCTCGGCTAATTTTTCTAATTTTTGTAGAGATGGGGTCTCGCTGTGTTACCGAGGCTGGTCTCAAACTCCTGAGCTCAAGTGATCCTCCCACCTCAGCCTCCCAGAGTGCTGGGATTTCAGGCATGAGCCACCACACCTGGCCTGGTTCATTATTTTGATCGCAGGATGGCATTGTGGACATACATGTGTGTCACAACTTACCAAATTATATACTCTATATATGTGCATTTTATTGTGTTTTAGTTATTACTCAACAAACCAAAAAAGTTAGCTTGGTCCCAACCTTTCTATTTCATTCAATAACAAACTCACTTTAAAAATTATGAAACTTTTCATTTTTTAGTATATATTGGAAGAATGTAATAATGCAATAACTACATGCCTCTTGAAGGTTAAATGCAACTAATTTGTAACTCTCAGCCTACTAGGCCTTTATATTTCCTTACACAAAGACTAGGGAACACATAGAGACACAGAAACACCACAGCCATGCAGTGAGACACACAAACGATTCTGGACACAGGGACCACTGACACATGAAACTTCCCAGACATACCAATGTGGCCTCACAGAATCACCCAGATTTTGTCACTAGAAAAAACAAGTAGACACACCCAGACAGGAATCACAGACACACCCCAAGGTATGCCGGTTTCAGAGGCAGTAACAGGCTCTCCCACAGACACACATAGCCCAGGCCCTCTGCACACCTTGACCCAGTTTTGTTTTGCTCCTTAGGAATTACCACCATCCATGCAATGTGTATTTTATTCACATCCCTTGGTTTTTGTCTCTGAGAATGTTGGCTTTAAGGGAACAGGTATATTTCGTCTATTCTGTGCACTGCAGGACCCACGACATGACATGTTACACAGGAGGACATCAAGAAATACTTATTTAACTTTCAAGCTCAACACAAACACACACTGAGAGATTTGTGCATAAATCTTATCATAGGACCACATCCATCTGAACTTCAGAGAATTAATTTTCACGTCCATCCCTGGTGGCAGAAGGATAGCCCCTGGCCCTTAAATGAAGGTGCTTCAGCCATGTTGGTGGGGGAAGAGCCACCAAGACGGCTGGCTCTTGGTGGCTTGGTGGGGTGAGCCCTCACTGTCCACATGAGAACCTGAGAACAAGGAACCTGAGTCCCTGAGTGTTGGGGCCCCACATGACAAGAGTTATGAAGCTGTACCCCTTATGCTGCTGCTCTGGAGTTCTTCCAAGAATGAGTTCCAGGTAGCTCAGGACATCATTGTTATCTGTTCCCTCGCTCAGCCACCATGTCCTCTTCTGCAGTCACCCCTGACGCCACCATATCCGCTGCAGTCTCTTCTATCCACCATTAAGGGTCCTTTGGACCGTCAGAGGCCTTCCCCGTCTGACCTCAGGACTCAAGTACATCTTTTGTTATGAGACGTTGGAGGCCTCTGGAGCACGCACCATCTACGCTTAACGGACATGCAACATCCGGGACCCACCACACCGGAAGCTGAGGCAAAGGAAGAGAATAGCTTCCACCACTTCCGGTTCCGCTCTTGCTCTTGTCTCCTCAAGGTCTCCACTTCCGGTAAGTGCGCCTGCAAACTTCAGCGAAGGTGGAAACTCCTGTGGGGCACAGCTCTTTTAGAGGCGAGCCTGTGTTGCATCCTGGGAACAATCTGCAGAGCGGTGGGTCCCGGAGCCTGAGGGGCTTCTCTTGGGAACTGCCTTTCCCACAGGCCAATGGGCTGGGGCTCTGCGTGGTGGGGCGCCTCCTGGGAAGTGCGCATGCGCCACGGTGAAGCGTTTGGTATCGGTAATGGCTACCCTGGAGCGTTGGGAGGAGGCAGATAAGGAGTTTGGGGGCTGTGAAAATGTAAGTTAGCTGGAAAATGATGGAGAAAGATTGAGTATTGTTTGCTCTTTAATAAAACACTAAGGTGTTACCTTTTTTTCTCTTCCCTAGCTAGTGCTGGAAGTCTACAGAAGTGGAAATGATACCTGTGAAAAGTTAAATAGGCTTTTGGGGCTTTGTGGATCATTAAAAGAAAAAGCTCCTCATTTGCATAGTGGGGAGTAAAAACAAAACAAAACGCTTCTACCTCTTTCTCCTGTAAAACACATTAAATTTTTTCCTGCTTTAGGATGTCAAAAATGTCTTTTCTACTAAATTTTACTCAAATTGATCTTTATGTTCTGGAGCGCACCTTCAAACCACAAAAATGACCAAACATCCCCTTCTTCTCCCCAATATGACTGATTGCTGCTGATTCACCAATCAGTTTTCAACTCCGCTTAGCTTTTTCTGCCTTCTAGAAAGGAATATGTAGGATTCCCAGAAAGAATTATATTCATGACGTAAGAGCATCCAATCCAGACCAAAGCCTGAATTCCTTGAACTCTCACCAAAATCACCAAAGACAAGACCAAATCTGATAATAAATCCTTTAAAACACCCTCATGTAACCCACAGTTCATCATGTGTTCAAATTGGTTTAGCTCAATACAGCCAGTTTTCTTTGACTACCAGTCTGATCCTGGTGGGCGTTTGGCTAAAGCGCACTGACAACACCATTATTTAGGCTCTTTATTATTTTTCACAATGACTAAAAAATCATTTCAAGGGTAAATGTAGGTATATAACAAGAAATAAAATTTACACAACAAAAAAAAAATACTTGTATACACCTGGTCATATTGATTTGGAATGTATAATGCTTAAATTAACAAAATTACAAAGTTGATTTGAAATCCATAATTAATAATTCATTAAATGAAAAGTAAAGATAGCATTTGTTACTGTTACAGGTTGAAATTTATATGTTGAAGCCCTCAGTACCTCAATATGGGACCTTATTTGGAAATAGAATTTTTTCCCTTATAATTAGTTAAGATGAGGTCATCCTGAAGTTGGGTGCGGCCCAATATGAGTGATGTACATATAAAAAGAACACCATATGAAGACATAGACCAGTACACAGGGAGACTGCCAGGTGAAAATTAGAGTTATGCTGCTACAAGTCAAGGGACTACCAGAAGGTAGGTGAGGCCTGAAACAGATCCCTCCCTAGCATCTTCAGAGGGAACATGGGCCTACCGACACCTTGTTTTTGGGCTTCTGGCTCCAAAACTGTGAAACAGAAAATTTTTGTTGTCCTAGCCCAGCCAGTCTTTGTACTTTGTTATGGCAACCCTGGGAAACTAGTACAGTCAGTATACAACTGATTTGAAAACACAGTAAATAGGATATTTCTAAGAAATATCTCTAGAAGGTTTTCCTTGAAAAAAAAAAAAAAGCACATTATTTTTAATGACACACAACCAAACAATACTTAAAGCCATATCAAGGAACTGCATTCAGCTTTGAGTAACACAAATTTCCCCAAATCTAATATATTAGGAAGGTATTTGTTCTCACATAGGACTGGGTAAGCACACCTAAAAATGCAAAAGGGTAACAAAGTCCATGTGTTGTTTTCTTGTTTTGCTGCAACATTTTAGCCTTGTGGTGGAACCAGGATCACAGAGCCACTAGAAGGATTAAGAGAACAAGGTGTTCACTATACAAATTAGACATTATACAAATGTGTTAAGATGTAGAGAAAAGGAGAATCAGAACATCAGACACTGCCAACCATGACAGTCTGAATCAGTGGTCTGGAGGTCATGTAGGGTTTGCAGGAAAATCCAAACTGTGGGTGCCTGACCACATGGGTATACCCTTGATACCAAGCTCATGGAGATGTCTGTGGAAGATTACACCTCTGACGAAAAGGAAATCAAGCACTTAGTGTTTGTTTTGATGATACTCTTGATTGGCAGGGCCAAGAATCTGGAAAATAAGCTGAAGGCTGGTGTCCACAATGCCGCTATGCATCTATCCGTCTCCATTTATTGTGGCTGCAAAAAACTCAGTAGTGACTTCTTCACATCTTCCTTATAAGTCTCATGCAAGTTAGGCTATTGGTAAATTTAAAGATGGAACCATAAAGGGAAGGGATTCTGGCAAATGCAGTTCCTAACGTTACCCACACTGACACACCACAGGCCAGCAGAACTATCTCCAACTGTAGATTTAATTGTCATATCACAGGTGTCTCTTAAGTCAGTGCCTATTGTCCACTTCATAATCACAAGCAGGGACAAACAGTAAACGGGAAATGCTGAAAATAACAATTCACTTGAGACTATACTCTTTGAAGAATTTTGCATAATTACAAATTTCTGCTAACTACTTCTTAGGAGAAAAATGGAATTAAAAAAATAAATTAAAAATAAATAAAGATTCTCCCAATAAAAAAGGTTGAAAATATAATAGGTAAGTTATATCCAATATCTGCTACACTAAGTCAGTTAAAAAAAAAAAATCCCAATAAATACCAAAGTGTCTTTGTGCCAATAACTCCTTACTTAGAGAACAATTTAAGAAACTAAGTAAAAATTAAACCTACTTGTGTATTTAAAATACACTTCAAATCATCCATGAGTCCAACAAACTGTAAAGATAAAAGTTTTATTTACTGAATTGTAAGAGAAAAAAACTACCTGCCCACATATATGTAGTACAGCTAACAGTATTTAGAGAATTACTTTTCACCTATTTATTTGTAAATAGACTATAAATACACTCCTTATATGTTCACTTTAAAGGATGAGGTACTCATAAAGGCAATACCATATTTACAACTTTTATAAGCTCTTTCTCCTGGTGTGAATTTTCTGAAGCATTGTTCACGAATTCATTTGCAGGGGGAGGTCCCATATTACACTTATAGTGTTTTTCTGTAGTGTGTATTCTCATGTGTCTTCTTAAGGATGAGGAACAATTAAATGCTTTCCCACAGTGCTTACATATGTAAGGTTTCTCTCCAGTGTGCAGTCTCATATGTATTGGTAGAGATGACGGCCATTTGAAGACTTTCCCACATTCCTTACATTCGTAAGGTTTCTCTACAGTGTGTGTTCGCACGTGTTGTTGCAAAAGTTCAGGCCAACTGAAGGCCTTCCCACACTGCTTGCATTCATAGAGCTTCTCTGCAGTATGCCTTCTCATATGTTTCTGTAAGGATATGTGGCAATAGAAAGCTTTCCCACATAGCTTGCATTCATAGGATTTGTCTTCAGGATGTATTCTCACATGTTCTCGAAAGCAAGCAGATAAACTGAAGGCTTTCCCACATTGCTTACATTCGTAGGGTTTCTCTCTAGTGTGGGTTCTCATATGTTTTCGTAAGGATATGGGCCAATTAAAAGTTTTCCCACATTGCTTGCACTCATAGGGTTTCTCTCCAGTGTGCACTCTCATATGTCCTCGAAAGGATGAGGGATGACTGAATGTTTTCCCACACTGGTTACATTCATAGGGTTTCTCTCCACCATGAGTCCTTTCATGTCTTCGAAAGGACTGGGGATAAATGAAGGTTTTTCCACACTGTTTGCATTCATAGGGTTTCTCTCCAGTGTGAATCCTTTCATGTCTTCGAAAGGATTGGAGATAAATGAAGGTTTTCCCACATTGTTTACATTCATAGGGTTTCTCTCCGGTGTGTGTTATCATGTGTCTTCGAAAAGCCGAGGAATAACTGAAAGCTTCTCCACATTCCGTACATTTATGTGGCTTCTCTCCAGTGTGTGATATCATATGTCTTCGAAATGTTGAGGAATAACTAAAGGCTTCCCCACATTCCTTACATTTATATGGCTTCTCTCCAGTGTGTGTTATCATGTGTCTTCGAAAAGTAGAGGAATAACTGAAAGCTTTCCCGCATTCCTTACATTTATATGGCTTCTCTCCAGTGTGACTTCTCACATGACTAGTAAGACTTGAAAAATCAATGAAGGCCTTCCCACACTGTTCACATTCACAGGTTTTCTCAGCAGTGTGAATCCTCATATGTCGATTGAGGGAAGAAGTACGAGGAAAGGTTTTCCCACATAATTTACACACATAGGGTCTCTCTCCGTTATGGGTTCTCACATGCATTCTTAGGTGTGAACGACAACTGTAGGCTTGCCCACATTCCTGGCACTGATATGGTCTGTGTCCAGTGTGGACTGTGGTGTCACTCTTGAGGGACAAAGGGTGCATGAAGACTTTTCTATATGCATTGTAATCATACTGTTTGACTCCAGGAGGAATTTTCTTGTAGAGATTAAGATTTGGAATCTGGCTGAAGGCTTCTCCACATTGATCTTTACTTTCGTGAAATCTCTCCACCATATCATTTCTGTTAAAAATGACAAGCATGCTATTAATGGTTTGATTAACAATGATCTATTAATATTTATTAGAATTGCATTTTAACCATTTTCAGTGAAAGGGTAGGTTTTCTCCCCTTTCTGAATTGTTTCGTTTTCTCCCCTTTCTGAATTGTTTCAAAGTAGAATAAACACAATGCTCTGAAAGAGGGTTTGACCACTGCCATTATTAAAGGTGTATCTTATATATGGGGTTTCTTGATAATTGTTTCCAACTGAATTATGTTTCTAACGCTCAATGTCTAAGTCACATTTAAAGAAATATTTTTTGTAAAAATTCTGCTGTGAATAAACAAATTTGGAACTAGGCATATATGAGTCTTCTGTTTGCTTGTGTTTTAAATTTCGTGATATACTAAGATTCTTTTCTGGAATACTACTTTATCTTGTAAGTACAACTCACCTCAGATTTCTTCCCTGGTTTGTGTGCTGATCTTCAGGGCTAAGGTCTTCCCAAATTTTTCCTAAAACAGAGGCCCAGGAAACATTTCGGATGAATTTTGCTATTTTAGGTTCCTTGAGTATTTTTTCACCATAAATATCCTGCTTAGAAACTGACCCATTGGCCTTAAATTGAGTTTCATCATCTGTAACCAAAAAGTGAACAAATCTTTTAAGAAAAAAGACACCTGTTAGCCAAAAAAAGACACTGAGGAGTTTAGCTGTTTCAGGACTTCATCAAGCACAAGGTGTGAAAATGGCCGGCAATTTAATAAACACAATAAAATTTTCGCTGGGTTGCAAAAACAAACTTCACTGGGCCCATGAAGCCAATATCCACAATGATGACACAAAGGGAGCTTCCTTTACAGAAAGAAAAATTCAGTTTAATACATAGATTCTCATTCTCATGGGAAAACTAACAGATTCTAGCACTATGACAGCTGTGACCATGTCTGTCTGATTTGCCAATGTTTTCCCTTTCCACGTTCCAAATTTCGCAACAGGTTTGATGTGTAAGAAATACTTGTTCTCTAAATAACTAAGTGATGGAACGACATCACCCTTACCTACTGAGGCCAGGTTCTGAAAGGTTTCTAGCATCACATCTCTGTAGAGGTCCCTCTGAGCTGAGTCCAGCAAAGCCCATTCCTCCAGGGTGAACTCCACAGCCACATCCTCAAAGACCACTGAATCCTAAAACATCAAACATGTTTACAGGAGGATGGTTGAGACTGACAGCATGGGAGCACTGTATTCAGTTCACACATAGTTCACACAAGATTCTGTGGTCTCCCGACATCTACTCCATGATCCAGTTGTCCGACGTCTTCCTCTCTGTCTACATGCACTTCCTCATAGATTTAACAGCACCATTAATACCCTGAACGTATCTCTACATTTTTAATGTGACCAATTCAAGACTTGCTTCTATCAAAAGGGTTCAGACCACACTGGAGCTATAAAACAAATGCTACACAAATGAAACAGATATTCGCATTTTAAGACCATCAATCCCTTGTGACACAAAATATCTCAGTCCTCCCCTGCTGCACATGGCACACCACTCAGGACTACATCCAGCACAGGGTCAAACTTAAATGAAGTTTTATTAGGACTGAGAACCTTTTTTTTTTTTTTTTTTTTTGAGACAGAGTCTCGGTTTGTTGCCCGGGCTAGAGTGCCGTGGCATCAACCTAGCTCACAGCAACCTCAAACTCCTGGGCTCAAGCGATCCTCCTGCCTCAGCCTCCCGAGTAGCTGGGACTACAGGCATGCACCACCATGCCCGGCTAATTTTTTCTATATGTTTTTAGTTGTCCAGATAATTTCTTTCTATTTTTTTTTTAGTAGAAATGGGGTCTCACTCTTGCTCAGGCTGGTCTTGAACTCCTGAGCTCAAACGATCCACCCGCCTGGGCCTCCCAGAGTGCTGGGATTATAGGCGTGAGCCACCGCGCCTGGCCTGGGGACTTTTCTTTCTGTTACCTTCACCAAACATGAGGCCAAGGGGCCTGAGGGGACCCAACTTGCAACAAGGGCCAGGGAGCCATAGTGTCTTAAAGAACTGCAGGTCCAACAGGCTGAATGCAAACATACTTTTAGAGAAGTATTCATTTTAACTTATTTGTGTAATAATTATCCTAGGCTCAGTTTCTACTTTTTCTCTGTGCATTTTCATGAAAACAACGTTACTGGGAAATTACAGCTCAGAAAAGAGGAAAAACACATGAGAACTTAGACCTCTACACATTCCATTCACTCCCGAGCCCCAGTACTGAAGCCTTACAACTCTGATCCTCCCACACACACACACACACACACACACACACACACACACAGCCACACACACACAAAGTATGCACAGACTGAGGTTATACAATCCCCAAACAGCTCTTTTCACCAGAGCCATAAAGACCTGCTAACCTTACAAATAAGATTAGGAGTTCCACTTTGCAAAGAAGTTAACTGAAGTCCAAAATTTATCTGACTATAAATTTGCCATGGATATAAAAGATATAAAGGATTCAGCAGTGTCTTCCAACAAAACATTCCCTTGTCTCAAATTCCAGGAGGAAGTGGTTACCCACATATCACCCTGGACGCCACACTCTCAATTTCTCACTCCCATATGCCATATTGGGCACATAAGCATGACAGCCCAAACCCTGAGCATAGGAACCGCTGAGATACACGGTTCCTTTAAACCCTGGTTTCTGAAAAAAGATCATCAACCCACTAATATCCACGAGCAGGATTCAGAGAAAATACTGTCATGCAAAATTCTGATGCTGGCATTTACCTACTTAGCAATGCAACAGAATCGTGCCTATAGTACCATATTATTGGTACAGGGAATGACATGAGCTCCCTGGGTCAGTATTCATTGCTGTTAGTACAGGGTATCTGTACTATTTTCTCATAATGAAGTTCCCTGACCTAGTGTGCAGAAAACAGTTAATGTTGCAGGCCTGAGACTTTATCTTTAGAAAGGCTTGCTGGTAACAATGGCCTTGGCTGGTGTCTGGGGACCTGGATGTTAGCATTCACACCACCCTAATTAATATTACTCACTGTGCAAAGAGCACTGTTAATGCTGAACACCTGCTTTCCCTCTGGAAGTCTGGAATTTGGGTACCATGCTAGGCAGAGGATGCTACATGCTAGGCAGAGGATGTTTATGTGATCTGCCAGCAACAAAAATCCTGGGTGCTGAGTTTCTAATGAGCTTCCCTGGTAGACATTTCACATGTGTTCTCACAACTCATTGCTAGGGGAGTCAGACGCAGTGGCTCCACTGGGAGAGTACTCTTACAAGCTTGCGTGTGGTTTCTTTTGGACTTCTTCCCACGTGCCCTTTCCCTTTGCTGATTTTGCTGTGTGCCCCTTTGTTGTAACAAATCGTAGTCACGAGTATGACTACACGCTGAGTCTTGGGAATCCTACCAGCAGGACATAGGTCTTGGGGACACACGATACAGCTGGCATCAGAGGTGGGATTTGCTAGAATAACCTTGACTCACTGAAATATGGCAAAAGCAGCGTTTGGGAAACGGAAGGATGAAGGGGTAGAAGCTGGTGAGCCTTTGGTGCCTGGGTGGCTGTGGAGTCGTCCGGGGTAGGAAACAGCAGCTGAGCTACTGTCTGCTGTGAGAATTAAAAGTCCACGCAGGGGAAGACGATAGATGCAACTGCAGGAGGGTGGGCTCACGGGACGTCCTGCCTGCTTTTGGCCACGCAGGGTAAATGACAGAAGAAGTGCAGCCTTTGGTTTTGTCCTCTCCTCCAGGTAGGGGAAATGGCCCCCGTATTCCCAAAGGTGAGCTTTGGATGGGCAGGAAATGTTAAAAGTTTGCGTTGCACTGGGAGGGGAAAGAAATGTTAAATCGATTCCCAGGGCTGGAGCGAAATTTTAGATAAACAATGGGGAAGGAGAGAGGAGACACTCTGGCATTTTTTCAACCTGCTGCTGGGGCTGCCAGAGCCTCCTGAGCAGCCAAGATCTTCCCCAGCAGCTGCGATCTCACCCCTGCAAGTGCTGAGCTGACAACCAGGCCTTTGTTGTAGGTTGTCCCCAGAAAGACAAGTCCATGTCCTGACCCCTGGTACCTGAGACTGTGTTTGTATGTGTGACTGGTTGTAGAGCAAGCTAAAGGAGAATAGTAGTAATGTAACCATTTGAGAAAGTGATACCTAAATTGTTTATAAATATTGTACACACACATTTATAACAATACACACACATGCGCATAACTATGTGTAATTATGTAACTATATTATATACCATAATTCATATGTGAATTACATGTATGAATCATATAATTCAAAATAGTGGTTACATCTGGAGAGTAAGGGGGCCTCGACTGGGAGTCATCAAAAGTGGGGTGTTGGGGTGAAAGCTTGCTCTACATCAAAGGCTGGCTTTCATGTCACAGAGAATTATCTTTTAATATTTTTTTGTTAACTGTACATATGTCACATGTATTTTTCTGCATTGATGTCATATTGTACAATAGAAAACTCTAAAATCGGGCTGGGCAGTGTGGTTCACACCTATAATCCCAGCACTATGGCAGGCCAACACAGGAGGATTGCTTGAGGCCAGGAGTTGGAGACCAGCCTGGGCAACACAGCGAGACCCCTGTCTCTACAAAACAAACAAAAAAAAATCTTTTTTTTTTAATTAGCCAGGTATGGCAGTACACCTGTAGTCCCAGCTCCTTGGCAGGCTGAGGTGGGAGGGATCACTTGAGCCCATGAGTTCAGGGCTGCAATGAGCTGAGATTGCACCAATTTACTTCAGCTTGGGTGACTTAAGAGTTGCTGAAAAACATTTTATAAACCACTTTAAATATTGAACAGGAATATATTAAAAAAAAAAAACCTCTTACCATTGGGGAAAAGATGGTAATATGCATAACTAGATAAAGGACTGATAAAAGAATGTTCAAAAAAGAACCAAGAACATATAAATGGTGTGAAGGTCATTGTTTGCCCCAAAACAATTAGGTACAAATCAAGTGTGCCCAGAACCTCACTCCTAGTAAGCATTATACGGGAGATCCAATCCAATACCATGAGAAAATAAACAAATGTACAAGAATTATAAAAGAAAAAAAATTTGTCTTTATGCATAGCTCTAACAAGTTTGCATGTAGGACCCCAACAAAATAAAAACATGATTATGGAAAAAGATTTTAGCAAGATTCTAATATAAAAATTCAATAGAAAAATAAATTTCTAGACAGCATTGTGGCACATGACTGTAGTCCCAGCTACTTGGGAGGCGGAGGCAAGAAGATTGCCTGAGCACAGGAGTTTGAGGTTGCTGTGAGTTAGGCTGACACCACTGCACTCCAGCCTGGGAGAAAGAGCAAGACTCTGTCCCAAAAAAAAAAAAAAAAATTTTTTTCATTACCTTTCTAATTAATAGCAACATCAAGTTAGAAAACTGATCTTTAAAATGATAACACCATGGTAAAAACCTAATAATTGAGTACTAAAGTCTAATGAAAGATATAAAAAGAACCCAATGGAAAAATTCACAAACAATATTGGATAGTATCAAAGCAAAAGGAAATAAATGGATAGATGGCAAAGGCTCCCAGAAAGAACTCAGTGTTACCAAGACATCAACCCTTCCAAAAGAGACCTCTGATCTTAATAAAATTCCATTAAATCCATGAACCATATTTTTTAAGGACTTGATAAATGCTCATTTTACAAACCTAATAGAAACAACCAATGTCCAAAATTAGCCAAAACGTTTTGAATAACAAGGTGCGGACTAGCTTAACATTCAGCAAGATTTCTAAAGTACAGTCATCCCGATGTTATGGCATTTGCAGCAGAACAGTCAACTCATTCAAAGGAAAGGAAGAGCGTCCTGCCCCCGGCCCTCGTGTTTGGGGAAATGTGGTTAATGCCAGGGCAGTCACTGCAGAGCAGTGGCAGAGATGACACGCGCGTTACTGCATGGGGCAGTGACAAATCGTTATCTAAATAGGAAAATGTCTTGTATTCCCACCTATTTCATGACCAACAAAGAGTTTATTATAGATTTAAGGAAAGAGTATTGCAGATCGTTGGAATCAGAACAGAAATCATACACTGCCACAAATTCCCCACCATGCCGAGGAGAACAACTGATATTTCGGTGAATCTTTATAATGCACCGATTTACCTGTGACACGTGTTTGTGGAAATATATTTATTTTCCTGCAGCCAGACTGAAGGGGAGATTTTCTGTTTCTCTGAGATTCTTTTCCCCAGGAACATTGTCAAGGGTAAGCCCTGGAATCCCACTGGTTATCACTCAACAGAAAGGAAGAGACCTGACAAACTCACTACACACTCTCCGGGGCAAAAAATAAAAGGTAAAGAAGAATGTTTAACAAAACTCAAAACTGGTTTGACACTGGAAAAAATAAATAAATAAATAAAAAATAAAAGGAATGTTTAACAAATGGAATGTAAGTCTGAAACATTTAATTTTTTTTCCTGACAGTCACCCCTTTGGAAATATTTTAGCTTATCTTTCAAGCTCTATTAATTAAATGTATGTTATATTTACTGAAAAAGTGAGGCTCCAATAAGTGAAAAAATCTTTTCACAGGGACAAACCCAGAGAGGGGTCGTGTCTGGCCATCCTACCAGGAGGAATATCTACACCCCACCTGCTCATGGAAGTGTTCCCTTAACAAAAGACACTGGATGTGGCCCCGCTGTGTGTGTGAAGTGCACTTTGCTTTTTGGTCGTTACACTCC
This sequence comes from Indri indri, assembly GCA_004363605.1. NCBI lineage: Eukaryota > Metazoa > Chordata > Mammalia > Primates > Indriidae > Indri > Indri indri. Next base: position 167,573 of record RJWJ010000663.1, on the reverse strand, counting down.
CTCCCAGGTTCAGGGCTTCTCGTGTCTTGGTTACTGTTTCCTCCTTGTGTGAGAGCCCAGGGCCGGGAGTCACCTGTCTTCCTCCCTTACTATCAGCACCTTGCAGGTAAGAGACCAACCACCGTGTCCCCAAGGACACTGGGACTTAGGGGAGCACGTCTCCGCGTGCCCCAGGGGTGGGCTGTTCACATGGGGGTGCCTGGCGATTCCTCCCAGACCGGGGCACCCGGCAGCTCCCCGGGGACCGCCGCCGCACCCCGCGCTGTCCTGCGGGGCAGCCCGGCGGGTCCCCGAGCGCGGGCAGCTGAAAAGACACCAACCCGGGCCCGACCCGCCGCGGCTCCGGGATGCCAGTCCCGGGAAGGCCCTGGAGCAGGGCCCAGGACTGTCCCCGCGGAGCTGGGGGCCCGGCCTCTCGCTCCTGCCGAGCGGAGGGACGCGGGAACCAAAGCCCTGGAGAGAGACGTCGGCCACGCTGCGCACGAACAATGGGCAGGATCCGCGACCTCTGGAGCGCGGAGGACAGCACCAGCTTCTCCCGCTGCGGAGGCCTCCGGGAGCCGGGCAGGCCCCGACCACCCTGCCGCCGCCTGACCGGGTCCCGGAGCCTCCCTGGGGGGGTCTCACCCGCGCGCCGGACTCCCCGGCCCCGCGCACTCACCATGTCCCATCCGCTCCTGGGCGCTCCAGGACAGCTCCGCGGCCAGTGCAGGGAAGCGCGCCGGGGATCGGGACGCCTGCGCCGCTCTGGGACGGGTGGGGCGGGCGCGCGCGCGGCCTTGGCGGGGGGGGAGGGAGGGTACAGCGACGGCCCACCCCCGGAGCCTGATTGGACAGTGGTCGGGGCAGCGGGGCCCCTGATTGAACAGTGCTGCCCATGTCTGCGCCCCTTATTGGACAGTTCCTCGCCCCTCATCCCTCTGGGGCCTTTGAATGGGCAATAACCCCTAGGCACCGCCCATGTGCCCCATGATTGGATAGTTCTCTACCACCCGCCCCCGGCAGCCTGAGTGACAGGCGCGTCGCGAGCACCGTGGCTGACCCCGCGGGCCGGGGACCTTCGGATCTTGGCTAACTTGCCCTGGCCCTTGCCGGGCGAGGGCGGGAACTCCAGACTCAGTTTCCCCACCCAGCGACCCTGGTCCAGGGCAGGACGGGGCGGCCTGAGGTCCTGCGGAGACGGGCGGCCCTGGGCCACGAGGTCCACTGGACAGTGCCCCGCGACTCAGACAAGACCCTCGGCGTGACGACACCACGTCGGCTCCGCGTGGACGTCCGACCGCGCACGCCGCTGGAACTGGAGGCCAGAGCCCTCTGACCCGGGGGACACTGGAGCTCGCAGCTCCGCCCGGGGCAGGACCTCTTCTCCAAACCACCAGATATGAGATGTTCACTAAAATCTTCAAATTCAGATTTTACACTGCAAGGAAATTTATTTCACATAAGCTTCTTAGTGTATCCCCAATTGATTTTTGAAAATTAAAAGGCTCTATTGCACAATATGAATGCACCTAATACCACTGAACTGTACACTTAAAAATGGGAGGCTGAGGCAGGAGGATTGCTTGAGTCCAGGAGTTGGAGGCTACAGTGAGCTGTGATCAAGCCGTTGCACTCTACCCAGGGTAACAGAGTAAAACTCTGTCTCAAAAAAAAAAGTGGTTAAGATGGTAAATTTTGTGTGTATTTATTTATTTAAATTTATTTTAAAGTTGTATTTTTTAAAAATGGCTGTGATATATCCCTATGGCAATTGAATTCCTATTTTAACTGATGTAACACAAAGCAAACAAAATCTTATTTGAGATGGACCTGAAAATTCTTCATACAGTTAATAGATTGACGCTGAGCACCTAATGCATTTAATGGCTACTGAATTCAGAAATCATTGTCTAGCTTAAGTGAACATACAAACTCTGATATCATTTGTCATTTCATTTACAAACAGAAATGTGGATTGCGGCATTTCCCTCACACATCACGAAGTAAAGTGTAAAAGGGTAGCTCTGACATGTAAGGATCATGGCCCCCAAAGAAGTCTACATCCTAATCCCAGGAACCTGTGAATATGTTACCTTATAGGTAACAAAAGGGATGGGATTCTGTTAAGGATCTGAGATGGAGACACTATCCTGGGTTATTGGGTGGACCCTAAACATAATCCCAAGGGTCCTTAGAAGAGGGGGGCAGGAGAGATGCAACAACATTAGCAAAGATTGGGGTGGTGAAGGGCCATTAGCTATGGAACATGGGCAGCTTCTAGAAACTAGAAAAGTCAAAGAACAGGATCTCCCCTAGACTTCCAGAAAACATAGCCCTGCACACCTTGATTTTAGACTTCTGACCTCCAGGACTGTTAAGAGAATAAATCTGTTGTCTTACATCACTAAATTTGTGGTATTTGTTGCAGCAGCAACAGGAAACTCATATAGTGGAGCTGAAGCACTATAGAGACAATGGCTTAGTACATGGCACAAACAACTCCTGTTCCCAATCTCATATTTCATGAGATTTTGAACCTTCCATGTGCACCTTCTTCAACATCGTTCTGCTCATACTACAGAAAAATGGATCTGACAGTTTTTCAGAGAACATCTTTGCATCTTTGTGTTTGAAATATACTGTTTTTGGATAGGTCATCCAGGATAATTTCCGTCTACAAATTTTATCCCAAACTGTAAGTATCCATTAGCAAGACATAATAATGGACAGTTGATTTGGAAATGAAATTGGAAACCTATTATTAATATGGCTAAAGTAATAGAACAAGCCAGATTCTGAATCACAGAAACAGAAAACATAACTTCTCCAGCATCTATGGAAAACTTCTAAAACCCGATCACATGGTAAATTGCAAAGCAAGCTTTGATAAATTCCAAAGATTCAAAACAGTAGACACATTCTCAGACCACAGTGCAATAAAAGCAGAAATTTAATAAAAGAAAAACATGAAAGGTGTGTATGAAAACGCCACAGTTCACATGATACTTAATGGTGAACTACTGAATGCTCTTCCCTAAGATCAGCAACAAAGCAAGGGGTCCACTCTTACCACTCCTATCCAGCATGACACCAGAGGACCAAGCCAGTACAATAAGAAAAAGATTTAAGAAAGAAAAAAAATATACTTAAACAACAGAAACTTAAAAAATATATTCTCTCTCAAAAGACTTTTGAGTCAGACATATTGAACCAAAAATTTGTAGATTTGGAAACTACTTAACATTTCACATGTGAAAACAAAGCTATACTGGAGCTCTCCTCCAAGTAAATTCATCTTCTCAGATGCTCTGATGATTCATCTCAGAAAGGTCCTACATGAGGCTGGTCCCTATGCTATTATCTGTCACAGGAGCATTGTGTTCATGTCCTCCACAGCATCTCCCCAAATCTGTAATTACTTAATTAAAGTATTTGATTACTTGCTTAACATCTGTCCCTACCCCTCACTCCTGTACGGGACAGGCTACTGAACATGCAGGGCTCACAGCAACAGGAAAGTGGGTAGGAGCTTATTATTAAAAGTATAATGATTTGATAATATCTAATTATTATTTCTCAAAATGATTAAGAATATAAAGGCGGGGGTATTAAACCAATCACAGGACAGAATCAAGCCTTGTGTGACTGCAGGGGTCACATGCCCAAAAAGCTAGTCCTGCTCCTTCGACACTGGAATACATGTCCAGTGAGGGCGGCAACCCTGTCTGCCTTATACGCAGTCACCAAAGAGTTTAGGTTCTCTATGAATAATTGTTGGAGGGAGGGAGGTATTAAGACTGAAAACAGTGTACTCATGATACCTCTAAGTCAACTTTTCTCAAGAATGTAGGCCAGGCGTGGTGGCTCACGCCTGTAATCCCAGCACTCCGGGAGGCCAAGGCAGGAGGATCGCTTGAGGCCAGGAGTTCAAGACAAAGAGTATGCTGAAAGCTACAGACGCTTTCCCCAGAAAACACATCTATGCACCAACACACATTTGGCATGCAGTTCAAGGTTGTTCATGGAGCCTGTAAGAAACTTACCCATCAACCAAGTTGAGCCTACATAGACCCCAGATAAAGAATCTCTGCGTTAAGGAAAAGTAACAAAATTCCTACGAACAGGTCCCATTTGGGCGAAAGGAGAGCTGAAACCTCCCTCATTAGTTCTTAGAAAAAGGGAAGATTCAGAGAAAAGTTAGGTAACTCCCAAGGGGAAATTTGAAAACCACAAACTCCTCTGTGTGCCTCCTTGATTGGCCACAAGGCAAATGAGGCATTGGCTTTGTACAGGCTGCTAGAGTTCTAATCCAGATTCTACTACTTTCTAATTGCGTGACCTTGAGCAAGGTACTTTATTTCTGCATCCCCTTCTGTAATATGAATAGCGATCATCTTATAGGGCTGTTGTGAAGGTAAAATGAGGAACCACATGTAAGTATTGGACTGGTGCTGGGCATACAGTAAGCACTCAATACATTTTAATGATGACATACAACCGCACTCTTGGGCTCTACTCTGCCAAGTACATCTCACAGCTGGGACTTTTCCCAGGCCACCCAAGGTTGCTAAACTTCCCCATTTTCCAAAACCTACTCTATGGTATCTTTGCCACCTTGGTATCCACAACCTACTCTGATGCATCAATGAAGTTCCACATTCCACCTGATTGTTGGTGCTGTTTGATTTTTATTCATTGTCAAAATGATTACAACGATACAAATAAAATGGCCAGTGACACAAAATCACACATAATCAGATAACCTTGACTAATAATCAGATAAACTATTCATTTTACATTTCTGTCCAGCCTTTGTCCCTTTGTGTGTGTGTGTAAATATATATATATGTATGTATATACACACAAACTTACAGACTTCATTGGATCAAATTGCACACACAATTTTGCATCCTTTATTATTTTTTTACTTCACATCCAAAGCACTTGTCGTCTTAGCACGCACTCTGCTTTGCCATAGTAGTGCATGAGAAAAACTAAGAACTAGCTAAGTGACCAACAGGGGTGGAATGACTAAGTAAAATATTGAAACAAAATAATGAATGTTGACTTAATAAGTTGAAAGTGAAAACAGAATACCTTTTGTTCCAGCAACTAAATTAACATGTGATAGTTTTCAGCAAAATTCCATTCCATGTTAGCATTCCCATTGGCCAATCTTTCCTAAAAGGGTGGAGCTTATTGGGTATAGCTTAATGGTGATTTCTCCCATTAAAAGGCCCCTTCTTAGTTCTATACCACAGAGCTTCCTTTGAAGAACGTGACATGAACCTACTTCCTGTCAAATAGTACATCCCCCCAGGGCAAAGTCTAACCATGGTTATATGTCAGAGTGCTAAGACGTGCTTTACGAGGCAGCAAGCAATTGCTAAAATCCAATAAGGTGGCTGCTCTGATAGAACGCTTTCGCACAGTCTATTATTTTATAGGTTTTCTGGCTAGTGTGAGTTTTCTGATGTGTGATAAGGGAAGAGCTCTGGCTGAAGGCTTTCCCACATTCATTACAGCTATAAGGTTTCTCTCCAGTGTGAGTTCTCTCATGCCTCACGAGGGAAGACCTCTGGCTGAAGGCTCTTCCACACTGGTTACACTCATAGGGATTCTCCCCAGTGTGAGTTCGCTCATGCTGGTTGAGAGAGGAACGGTCACTGAAGGCTTTTCCACATTCGTGACATTCATAGGGCTTCTCGCCAGTGTGCGTTCTCTTGTGCAAAATCAGGTAAGAGCTCTGGCAGAAGGATTTTCCACAGTCTTCACATTTATAAGGCTTTTCCCCTGTGTGAATCCTCTGATGTTGAGTCAGAGACGAAATCCTGTTGAAGGCTTTCCCGCATTCGCCGCAGGCGTAGGGCTTCTCTCCAGTATGAGTCCTCAGATGGCGCGTAAGGGTCGAGCTGTGTGTGAAGGCTCTCCCACATTCCTGACACTCGTAAGGTTTCTCTCCCGTGTGAATTCTCTGATGTTCACTCAAAGAATGTCTCCGGTTAAACACCTTCCCGCACTGGTGACATTCAAAGGGTTTCTCTGCTGTATTAATTTTGTTGTGCACAGTAAGAGCCATACTATGATTCAATGGTTTCCCATTTTCCAAATACACAGATGATTTCCCCCCGGTTTGAGTTCTTTCGTATTGAATAAGGTGACTGTTTTGGCTGAGGGCATTTCCACATTCATTACTTTCATGGGGTCTCTGAGCTACATACCCCATCCGATGGTGCTTTAAGATCGGATCAGATACCAAACTCTCAATATCTAGCTCACTGTCATGGACGTGTTTTCCTACTGAGCTTCTCTGAGATAGAACAAGGTCTGAGCTCAGATTACCGCTGTCCCCAAATCCACACCATGCAGTTGCTTTCTGCTGAGCAACTGCCTTTACTTGGATGGATGCCATTTGCCTCAAAAGCCCCTGGGGGTCATCATGGCTCTCCTTGAATTGGTCACATCCCCAGTCTTCTATGGTAAGCCTTATGATGTTCACACCACCGGATGGTTCCTCCCCCAAAACCACCTTCTTGTAAGTTGATTCTTGGTTTTTCAGTCTTTTCTCCCAGTCTGAAATACATTGGAGGAAAAAAAATATTTTTGGAGGAAGAAACTGCTACCTTAAGAACCGGGGGACAAAAGCCCTTCCAGCATATATGAGACCCATGTGGGCTGGTGGTCAAATATCAGCTTCTGACACAGGGGAAGGATGAGAAAGAGAGAGATGGGTCAGTAAAGAAGACACTGAGCACAGGACACAGCGTGAGAAGTTTGACAATGACAGAGAAGAGGGGAAAGTGGAAGCGTAGAAGCAACTACTCAATAACGATGGGAGAATAAGGACGGCAGAGAGAAGTATCCAGAAAGCAAGAAGAGATGTAACTACAAAAAAAGGCAGAATGGCTTCAAGAAGAAAATGGGGCCAGGTGCAGAGGCTCACACCTGTAATCCCAGCACTTTGGGAGGCTGAGGTGGGAGGATCGCTTGAGCCCAGGAGTTCGAGACCAGCCTGGGAAACACAGCAAGACCTCATCTCTACTAAAAATTTTTTTAAAAATTAGCCGAGCATGGTGGTGGTGGCACCTGTAGTCCTAGCTACTGGGGAGGCTGAGGCAGGAGGATCGCTTGAGCCCAGGAGTTCAAAGTTGCAGTGAGCTATAATCGCGCCACTGCACTCCAGCCTGAGCACCAGGGCAAGACCCCTCTAAAAAAAAAAAAAAAAAAAAAAGCCTCACCTGAACAGGAGGCCTGGGGAATTCCTTTTTCCTCCACCCACAGGGCTTCTCTTTGCTGTAAATGGAAAGGCTCCACTGGCCGAAAGAGTGAATACCCCAACCATGGGGAAAGCCTTGTGACTCGAGGGGTCTGTGCTGGGGAAAATGGACCGTCCTCGATACCCGCATCAGTACTCTGGTTCTTCAGGGCTTCTGAAAGAGACAAGAGTACATTTGAGAGGCAGCACATTGCCCGAGCTAGAGATTTTATTTTCCTAATTTAAAAAATCTTGGATTCTATTTGGATGCTATGTTTCCCCCAAATAAAATATACAAATGGTAAATAAGCTCATTAAAGATGCTCAATGTTGTTAGTCATGAGGGAAACACACATCAAAACTACAGTGAGACACCACTTCTCAGTGGGATAATTTTTAAAAAGTAAGTGCCAGCAAGGATGTGGAGAAATGAGTTTACGCTGCTGGTGGGAATGGAAAACGGACATAGCTGTGGTGAGGAAGAGTATGGCGGCTTCTCAGAAAGCTAAATTCTCAACGTAGAATTACCGTATGACCCAGCAATTCTGCTCTTAGGCGTATACCCAAAGAATCAAAAACAGGCACTGAAACAGACACTTGTTCGCTAATGTTGACAGCAGCAGTATTCACGACAGCGGCGAGGTGGAAATGACACAAGTGTCCATCAACTGATGGGTAAATAAAATATGTTATATACGTACAGGGGAATCTTACTCATCCACCGACAAAGCTCTGACACAGGCTATAATGTGGGGAGTCTGGAAAACACCGTGCCCCGTGAGAGACGCCAGACACAAAAGGGCACATATTATATGATCCCATTTGTATGAAACGTCCAGAATGGGCAGATCCACACAGACGGAGAGTGGATTAGTGGTTGCCGGGGACCGAGGGAGGAGGGGAGTGGGAAGTCAGTGTTCAATGGGTGCAGAGTTTCAGTTTAGGAGGATAAAAAAGTTCCGTCAACGGATAGTTGTGTTGGTTGCATAACATCATAAATGTGTTTAATGCCACCGAACTGTATACTTAAAAAGAAAATTTTATGTTATATATATTTTACAATAGAAAAAGATTTTTAAAAAATTACGGCTCTTCACGTTGGCAGAAAGAGTTACACGTGCTCCAACTCCGTACCCAGGAGGAATCAGAGACGTTATCTGTGGCTGAACTAAGACATGCAACTCAACGGCCACTCTAGCTACCACGTACTGAGGGAATAAGGTCATCTGTTCTGTCAGAGAAACCAGGAGACTGTGAAAGCCACAAGGCCAGGAGCCACGTCTGTCTTGTTTACTGATGAATCCCCACGTCCTGGCACGGTGCCTGAAACAGTGAATTCGAGATCAATGCGGAATCAATGATTGCAGGAATGAACGGTGCTTGTCTTACCCAGGGAGGCCAGGTTCCTGTAGTTCTCCAGCGTCACCTCTTTGTACAGCTTCCTCTGAGCAGGCTCCAGGAACTCCCACTCCTCCGGGGAGAAGTCCACGGCCACATCCTCGAAGGTCACTGATTCCTAAAATATCACAGCAGTTCTGCTCAAGATGCGTCCAGCCCCACGCATGTTCCCGGGAGCAGGGGTGAGGATGGTGGCACCAGGGAAGTTCAGAAAAGTCAGCAAAATGCTGACGTCGGATTCTATCAGCTGCTTTGTGGGTACCTGTCCATGGTTTACAATCAGAGGAACATACAGACTCTCGGCCCGCTGTAAACACAGCAAGTAGGACCCGTGCACAGGTCCGAATGAAATATTTTGCCTGTTTCTCATTGGGCTGATTATTCTAACTTCTAGATCTGCAAGTATGACATTCCCGCTTGAGAATCTCCTGCTGCGGGGGCCGGGCATGGTGGCTCACACCTGTAATCCCAGCACTCTGGGAGGTTGAGGCAGGAGGATCACTTGAGCCTGGGAGTTCAAGACCAGCCTGGACAACATAGCGAGACCCTGACTACAAAAAATAGAAAAGTTAGCCAGGTGTGGTGGCACCTGTAGTCCCAGCTACTCGGGAGGCTGAGGCAGGAGGATCCCTTGAGCCCAGGAGTTGGAGGCTGCAGTGAGCTGTGATCACGCCAATGCACTCCAGTCTGGGTGACAGAGCAACACCCTGACTCAAAAAAAAGGGAAAAACATGAGAGAGGGTGGGCAGGAAGGCCCGCCCCACCCCACCCCTCAATAAAAAGGGTGCTTTTCTGGGCAGCCCTCCCGGCTCCATGGGGGATGGTGCTAGAGCCCACCTCTCTCCTAGGGCCAGGGGCTCTGCTCCCTGATCTACCCAACGTCTGTCCTTACGCGTGGGCGAAGCGTGAGTACTAGAACCAAACACTCACAGGGACTCTCCTGCATTTCCCACAGAGCGGGGGGACTCCTTCTCTAATAGTGACTGACATTCTGACGAGTTTGTTCCCTCCAGATATCCTGGGCACCTTTCAGGAGAAGGAGGATGTCTCACCTGGGACCAGGGGGGCAGGTACCCAGCTGCCATTCTCGCCTCTGGGGAAAGCAGGTTCCGGGGCCAGCAAAGCTGCAGAAAGGAGAGAGGCAATGTGAAGACCAGACCCAGGCCAGTCCCCAGGTCCCAGAATCCTTGGCTAGAGACCCCCGCACCACCTGGAGTGACCCCCATACGCAGAGGGAGGTAGAGTGAAGCCAGGACCGAGGCCAGGGGCCTTAAAGGCTCCATCTGATGGACGGAAGTACTGAAGCTCTTGCAAGCAACCAACTTACTGGAGTTTACAAAACATACGAGCCCTACTGAGAAGTGAAGCACCCTGTGAATTTCCCGTGGCTGCCTTAACAAGGAACCACAGACCCAGTGGCCTCAAACAACAGGAATTTATCCTCTCTCAGTTCTGGAGGCCAGACGTCCGAGACTAGGGCATCAGCAGGGCCACGTTCCTTCCGAAGCAAGGGGAGGTTCTTTCCTACCTCTCTCGGCTTCTGGTGACATGAGTGGTGTCCTTCTAAGAGAGAGAGACAGACACAGGGGAGGTCGTGTGATAACGAAGGCGGAGACTGGAGTGGCGCAGCTGCAAGCCGAGGAATGACAGCCACTGCCGGTCACCACCAGCAGCAGGGAGAGGCAGGAAGGATCCTCCCCTGGACACTTGGAGGGAGCGAGCAGGCCCTCCTGCCACACCTTGATTCCGGGCTTCTGGCCCCCAGACTTGGGAGAGAGTCAGTTTCTGTTGTTTTAAGCCATCCAGTTTGTGGTCAGCTGTGACAGCAGCTGCAGGACACTCACATAAGGACCAAAGGTGAATGGAGACACCGCTCCCTGCTCACTCCCCAGCCTTGCCACCTTGGAGCTGCCCCCAGGGGATACTTTGCAAGTGCCCTTGAGGATTTGCAACCTTCTAGGCTCCCCTCTGCCTCCCACTCAGGGTAAGGTTCCCTCTTTGCTCACAGGACTTTAAATTGCAGCTCATGCAAAGGGCACAGGACCTCCAGCCCCTTAGCTCCTGCAGATCAATTCTCTCCCACCCTCCTGTGCTTCCCGGGACCCTCCTCCCTCCTGGCTGACCTCAGTGGCCCCGTAAGACGCCCTCATTCTCCTAGACCTGGGCACCCAGACCGGGAGCGTCCCTTCTAAGGTCTGACCCCTGAGACTCACGCTTGCTCCACAAGAAAGGCCGGGTGAGGACTTCCTTGCAGAGAAAAATGAAATCAAGCCCAGGTAGCGGAGAGGCAGGGAACCTGGTGTTGGGAGACCAGCTGCCTCCTCACTCCTCAGCAGGTGTGCATGGGCACAAACAGAATGGGCCCCTGGTACCTTGTCACCGGGACCACAACACTGAGGCATAAGCCAGGTCTCTCCCCGGGGCACTGTGGACACTGGGACCGGATCGGTCTCTGGGGTGGGGCCGTCCTGGACACTGCAGGTGCTGAGCAGCGTCCCTGGCCTCCACCCACCCCATGCCAGGAGTACCCCTTCCCCAGTTGTGACAACAACAAATGTCCCAGATGACTCCCAGAGTCCCTGGGGGTGAGGGGACAGAGTTGCCCTAGGTGAGACCCCCTAGGCTAGGGGATTCCATGGACCCCTAAGACAGTCTGCGTCCCACGGTCCCCTGCCCTGCTGAGGTCCTAGGAGGCTGTGCACCTTTAAATCCACACCCTGAGCTGGGAGGGAGAAAGGAGGGGAGTCCCTGGAGCTGGGGTCCTCTGGTCTGTACCATCTGTCCCCTTGGGAGTTTATTCCGGTGTCTAGTGTGAAGACAGATCAAATTCAATTTTTTTCCCCCAAATAACTAACGCAGGATTTCTTAACCTTGGTACTTTGAACATTTGGGGCTGATCATTCTCTGGGGTGGGGTGTCCTGGGCACTACAGGTGCTGAGCAGCGTCCCTGCCTCCACCCATTCCTTGCCAGGAGCACCCCCAGTGTGACAACCACAGATAGCCCCAGATATCTCCCAGTGTCCCCTGGAGGCAGATCATCCTCACTTGAGAACCCCTACCCCAAAAAGGAGCCCAGCTCAATCTATACGCAAAGACGTCACGATAAAAGATCCTTGCGGGTCTGTCGCCCACTTGGCCACGCGGGCCGGGGGTCGTGCGCGAGTCGGCCGGCCTCGCCCACGTCGCCTCCGACCAGACTCGGAGCCCTGGGACCGTCCCCGCCGCCCGGCCCGCCCGGCACTGCCCCCGATCCCGGCCCGGCCACTCACGGCGCTGCGGGCCCCACGTGCTCGCGGGTGACCGTCGGGGCGCCGCGCAGCTGCCCCGCGGCGGAAGCGGCCCGCGCAGGCCGACGGCCTTCCCCGCGAGTCCCGGGACCCCCGCTCCGCTCGGCCGCTCGCGTTCCCAGCGGCGGCCCCCGCTGCGCCCGTGTGAACTCCTGCCGTCGCCCGCGGACGCGCGTGGACGTGGATCACCACTGCGTCTGCGCACCGCGAGCCCACGAACTACAAGTCCCAGCACGCCCCGGGGCGCGGCGCTGGGCTCCCGGGACTCCCGGGCAGTGATCTGGGTCACAGCGCCCTCTGCGGCCGGGCGGTGTCTTCCCAGGACCGCGGGCCCCAGCGTCCTGCCTGGGGCGTTCTGAGTTCTGCGGAGCCTTAACGCTAAACCCGCAGTTCCCTTGGCTGAACCGCCTGCGCAGCCCATTCACGCCCGGCCCGGCCGCGACTGCCGGATGCGTGTAGTGGTGCACCCAGTTACACCAGCTGCTGTGGAAAATAAGCGAGAAAACGCGAGTCATGTATTTAGCATGAAGCCTGGCACACAGAGGTTTGCCATTAAACATTTATTATTATGTACTAACAAATTATATAAATATGATGCATTTATACCTGTTAAAACTATTGTTTTAATAATTATTCTTTTTTTTAGAAGTTTGACATGGCCAGAAGTTATTCTTTAATAATATTAACATATTAACTGATGTTATTAATGATAAGTTAATAGTATAAGATTCATAACATATTCTTAGTAACATAATTTTATACGTAACACTACATATAAAATTTATATGTAATATATTTATACGTATTATATAACATACCATAATTAAATATTATAAAATATATATTAGCTATATATTAACATTCATAAGGGAATATATGAATGTCATATATATTAGGTATGTATCAATATGTTTATATTATATATTGTTATTAGTCATATAATATTTAATATATAACATGATACATATAATTAGATAATTTAATAATTATTTATTAAATAATAAATAACATTTATTGATAAATTATATGTATTTTTTGAGAGACAGAGTCTCACTCTGTCACCCAGGCTAGAGTGCAGTGGCATCATCACAGCTCACTGCAGCCTCCAACTCCTGGGCTCAAGCGATCCTCCTGCCTCAGGCTGCTGTGTAGCTGGAATTATAGGCATAGGTCACCACACCTGGTGATAAATTATATAAATACATAATAAATTGTATATATTTATTATGATTATTGTTATTGGACCAAACCATGATATGTGTTCTCTCTTTTCCCTGATACTATTTCTCTTTCTCACTTTTTTTATCTGTATATCATGCTGTCTATGCAGTGGCCCAAACCCTCCATAGTGTGTTTTCTATCAGAGAAGAAACAGGATCCAAGGGAAACGCAGAGACCGACACATAGTTAAACATCCACTGATGATCTCTCGACACCTGAGATGATGTGCTGTGATGTATAGTTATAAACATTATGAATGCGACTCTGTCACATGATCAACAGATGCTCGGGCAAAATGAATGGGATCGTTTCTCCAGTTACATCCTGTTTGGTGCAAGCCTAGATTGGGGATCTAGTCTTGAATGCAGACCAGGTGGGAGGCTCTGGTGCGTGCATGGAACTGTGGCAGGGGTGGCCCAAGTGCAGCTCAATAATAAACATGACGTGTTGAACAATGTTCCAACCCAACTTGTTCAACCCGTTTTTTTCCGTCCCAGTCTGTGGTGTGGATGAGGTGCTGTGCTGCCCAGAGTCCCCGCTCTGGACTGAAGGGCCTATTCTCCCTGCTGTTTACAATGCCACAGACTGATAGTCCTCAGCTTAATCAAAAATAACAGCAGTGTGTTGAGGGGTTTGTAACAAATGTCAAAGTAAAAGCCATGGCAACAATTGCACGAAGATTCATAATATGTTCTGGAAGGGTAGAATGGACATATACTATTGAAGGGTTCTTATACTGTGCAAAAAATGGTATCATATCACATAAGGATAAACTAACAAGTTAGAGATGCGTGCTATAAACCTTACAGTAGCTAACAAACCCAATGGCAAAACAAAGAGCTCGGTGCACAGCCACAGTGAGCTCAGGCCCCAGGGAGCTGCTCGGGCAGCCAACTGGCCCTGGCCCATGCTGGAACCTGCACCCCGGTTCCCTCTACCAGAAGAGCTGAACTCAGGCCTCTCGCCCCACCCTCAAGCTGCCCATCAGTGTCTGAACTGAACTTGAGCTTCACAAATGGACCCTTCGTCCCCTGAACTAGCGAAGGCCCTAGATGCTGAGGCCCCTTGGGCTGTTCCTCGAGAGGCTGTGGCCTCAGCGGGTGCTGCTGCTCGGGAAGTGGACGTGGGTTCTGATCCCGAGACACAGCGACAGTGACACTGACCCTGCAGGGCCATGAGGACGCAGCAGCGCTTGCCCAGGCTGGAAGCCAGACACACCTGCTGCTGGTAAGAGTCCGACAGGGGCCCCGCCCGCATCCGGGGAGAGGAGGAAGTCTGCCTGGGGCCACAGCCAGAGAGACCAGGAGCTCTTCTCAGTATGGGAAATACTCACATTGGTGGGGGCCTGGGGCAGGGATGGGATCCCAGGGACAAGAGCCAGAACACCCCCCCTGGGTGGCCCCAGGGCTTAACAGGTGGCAGGTGACTGCATCTTGCACAGAGACAAGGTGGAGGTTGTCTGCAGGCTTGGCACAGGGGAGGGTGAGGGCACCCCCAGGCTTGCCGCCTCCCTGCACCCAGAGGGCTCTGCCCTGTGTCTGTCGCAGGGAGCCCCGCTGTGGTTTTTTGTTTTCTGTCTTTCCAGCCCCAGGTATTTTCAGCGACAGCTGTCGTGACTGTCAATTCCAGGACACTGCCCTGGCCGCACGGTGAGCTCACCAGCTCTGCTGAGAGAACACTCGCCTTTGCCCCCCAAGTTTAAGAGACAGAAGTGGGCACAGGAAGCAGAGCCAGGTGCACAGGAGGGTGCTGGGCCGGCCCAGGCTCCGGGAGAAGGGGACAGGGCAGACGGCACAGCCCCAGGAATCCCGTCCCCATCGAGGTGATGAGCACAGGTGGCTGTCTGGCCGCCTGCTCCAGCTTGGGAAGGGTTGGGTGATGAATGTCACTAGTCCCACTGCTCAGCCTCCTCTGCAGAGGACCCGGGGGGCAGCTCTCAGCACGGGAGGGAACGTCAATGTTCGCACAGACAGGAGAAGGCGGGGCCCCTCCCGTCCTGCTCGAGGACTCAGGAACCCAACCAAGCAGCTCACTGAGGCATTTTTGGGGACTTATCCAAGGATCCAGAAGTCCGCCCTCGCCTGGCCAAGGCTTTGCTGCATTTCTAAGGGCCAGGCAAGGACAGGGCACTGGTGTCTCCGGGCCGAGGCCGGCCTAGTCACCTGGCCAGAGGCCACAGCAGAGCTCCCGGCAGCTGCACTGGTCAGTCAGCAGCCAGCTGAGTCTTTGGCCACGAAGCCAGAGCAGCCAGGTTTCCCTGCACATGCCCAGGAGGGAGAGCTCCCCGGGTCGCGAGGGCGGCAGCTGCGGATTCTGCTGCTCGCACACACAGATGGGGCTGCCTCGGCTCCCCAGACTCTCTGGCCTAGTCCTACCACGTGCCAGAGCAGAACAGGGAGGGGAAAGCATTTTGCAGAATTTTCCAGAATGATGCCAAGTGTGATGCAAGCAGGAAGCAGAACTCTCTTGTGAGCACCCCAGCCTGGTCAGACAGAACAGCGGACCCTCCCAGGGTTCCCAAGCCCCTGGGGTTTCACTCCATCTGACAGCTCAGCTGTCCGCAGGGACCCAAGCACGTCTCGATGCAGAGGCTGGGGACGCAGGCTGGTGAAGCCCAAGGGCTGGGCCCTGACAAAGCCCAGGGTTCAATGGAAACGCCACGTTCCAGTCCACGTGCAGCAAACCACGTTCCGCCACCCGAGGACAGAACGGGCAGGAGCCACAGACCAGCCTGGGAGTCTCTCTCCTGTTTTTGTTTTTTTTTTTTTTTTTAATGACCGCATTTCAACAAGGAGCGTTTCCCAGGGAGGGGACGTGTTAGTGCAACAAAGACGAGGCTCTGGGCAGATGCCAGGGCCCTCCAGACACCTGGAGCAGGAGACCTGACAGGGCCACCTCAGTGGGGCGTGAGGACCACGGGCGAGAGACGGCCCCTCCCACACGAGTGTCCCGCCCAGCGCCGTGCTGGAGCTCGCCCTGTCCTGGCTGGAGGCTGAGGCGCCAGGCAGCAGGGTGTGGGCAGGACCGGGGCAGTCGGGGACTGGGTGTCAGCAGGCCTGGGGCTCACAGCCCCGCACCTGCAGCCCCTTGCTCAGGAGGAAGGCGTCCTGCTTGGGGTCACGGCCCAGGAAGCACTTCAGCATGGTGCTGGCGTCCTCAGAGCCACCAGGTCTCAGGATGCAGTTTCTGTAGTCCATGCCGACCTGTGAGGGGACGCGGGGGCTGGGGCTGAGCGGGCACCAGGGAGGAGGGGCAGAAGGCCGGGGGTCTGCAGGGCCCCTCCTGCGTGGTCCTCGGAGCAACCCCTTCCCCAGCGCAGGCCGCCCACATCAGCATCACGTGGGGGTGGTGCAGACGCCTGGGACCCCAATCTCACGGCGTGTGTGCGTGTGCAGGAGCCGGGGTCCTTACAAACCCCCCAGTGGCTCCTCCCTGCACAGGGGACTGGAGTCCCAGGCCAAGCCAAAGGCAGAAGCAGCAGAGGCGGGAGACGCTCTGGGCTCCATCCTGCCCCTTCCCCGAACCAGCTGCGGGACTCCGGGCAAGCGGTGGCTGGTGGCGCACCCAGGTCCATTCACAGCTAGGGCACAGCACGGATGGGACAGGAGGTGGCTGGTGCTGGCTGCAAGGAGTCGAGGGACCCAGCACAGTCATGGCCACAAAGGAGCTCAGGACACCCTCGAGCCTCACTGGTCTCTACACCGACTGCAGGCTCCAAAGCCAGGCGGCCGCTGTCCCCAGCCGGCCCTGTGCCCTCGGGGGCCCACTCTGCTCCTCCAGCCCCTCACAGCCGATTTACAGGGCGTGGCAGCTGTCCTGTCCTCAGAGGGGGCCCAAGTGCAGCGGCGGCCGCCAGGGGCTGGTGTAGGAAGCACATGGCTCCCAGCTGTGCCAAGGGGCCTGCCGGGCTGGTAGTCACGTCTCCAGGCCCCCGCTTCTCATGTCTGTGCAGGGGGTGGCCACAAGCTGGTCTTGGAGGCCTGAGGTGCCCGCAGCCTGCCTGGGGCAATGTGCCCAGGCCCCTCAGGGACCCCCGGGCCAGGGCAGGCTCCTCGGTGCAGCCGGAATCCATCTGTCTCTCGTGACAGATGCTGGCAGCTGCTCCCAAGCCTGGGAATGCACCGGGCCAGTGGGAGGCATGAGCTGAGGGTGGGCATTAATGTCCCCATGTCACGGGGGAGCAAGCCAAGGGTCAGAGAGGGGAAGAGATGGCCTTGTCCCCACTGAGTGCCCAAGGCTCTGAAGCCCAGTCGGAGAGACACGCGGCTCCCAGCACCCACCCCCGGGCCCCACAGGGTCCAGCATGGAGCTTCCTACAGGTTGGGAGGGGCCTGGGAGAGCAGCAGGTGCTTGGCCTGGGGCTGGCCCCACACAAGCAGGCCTGAGGCCAAGGACGTGCTGTTCTTGGTCCTGGACAGCAGAAGGGTCACTCGGCTGCCAGTGGCTGGCACCAGATCCTTTCCTGTGAGCCCCTGGCCCCCTCACCTTGCTGTTCAGGACACCCTCCTGCTTGAAGCGCGTGTGAAACATGTCCATGGAGTACACCTCGCTCCACAGGTAGCCGTAGTACTGCGCATCGTAGCCGCCCGCCAGGTGGCCGAAGGTCGCGGGCATGTTGGTACCTGGGACAGACACACGGCGAGGTCAGTGCCACAACCCTGTCACCCACACTCCTCCCCCAGGGGACAGTGACGCACCCCGACCCCAGCTGGAACAGGCCTGGAGGCTCGTGGCAAGAGCAGGGTGGGACCCGTCTCCACCCACCGCAGAAGGACAAGAGCACAGTTAAAGGTGGCACCGGCTGCTGCAGCCCTAACTCCCCAGGAGGAGGCTGTCCCACACGATGGGTTACTATGTGCTGCATAAGAGACCACTGGAAAGATCTTTGAGGTACTCGTGAAATATCAAACCACTATGACATGACACGTAAAGATCCCAGTTACCTTAGCACACCTACACGTCTACACACACATGCAAGACAGGGGTGTCACTGACGTGTCATCTTCGGGATCTGCGATTACTAGGCTTTTCTCTACTTTCCCAGGCTTTCTACAAAGCACATGTTATAGTTCTGGATCAAGAAAACATTAGCTCTACTTGTCTATTTATTTAAAGCGAAGGCTCCAGAGAACACGTTCCTCCCTGGAGGCCGGGGCCCCACAACCACCGCAACCACGGCCTGCAGCCGCATCCCAGCCAGGGCTGCTGTCCTGCCGCCGCCCCAAGAAGCCCCGACATGCTCTGTGGCCCCCTGAGCAGGGACTTCTGCACTCATGAAGTGAAACATCTGCACCGGCTCCCTGTGAGTTCCCAGGGGAATGGCTGGTCCCAAGTTCTAAGGTGGCCCCAGCTCGGGGTGGCTACCTGGTGTGGCAGGGACCCCGAGGATGTCCCTACAGAGCCGGGCGTACTCCTCGGCCGGGTCTGCATCCGTCTGTGTGTGCAGGGCCTGGTCCAGCTTGGCGAGGACGATCTGGCGCAGGTTGAAGAGACCTGGGGAGGAAGGAAGCAGCTGGCCTCTGGGCTTCCACGTGGCATCCCCATACCCAGAGGCACATGCCAGGCGCTTGCTGGGTCAATGGGACCCCCAGAACCATGGACACCCCCGTGACAGGCCCCTTCCCCGCCGTGGCGACCAGATTGCAGGGAGGCGGGCAGGGTGCTGCACCCGTGTTGGCCTGCCGGGACGCGATGAGCTTCTCCAGCAGTGCCTGTGGCACGGCGCCACCTGTGTGGTAGTGCCGCGACATCCTGAGCAGCGGCTCCTCCTCCCACACCCAGTTCTCCAGCATCTGCGAAGGCGCCTCCACGAAGTCCCGCTCCACATGGGTCCCGCTGAACATGGCAAACTCTGCCTGTGGGCACAGGGCGGAGAACCTTGCCAGTGCCCAGACCCTGCCTGGCCGGTTCCCAAGGCCTGGGCCTTACCTGGGCCGCTGTCCCCAGCACACTTGGGCAGGCAGGTAACATGCTGGTCCCACCCCAGCCCCCAACTGTGAAGCCTGGAAAGTGACGGGGACAGGGGCGGCCCCTGGGCTGCTGCTGGGCAACCTATCCCAGCAGGACACACCCTAAAATGCCCAACACGTGCACCTGTCCCTCCCAGCCACCCACATTCCTCTGCCCTGTCCATGGAGCCAGTGCTCCCCAAAAGTTCTGCACCCCAAAGAGCCAGAGGAGCCAGTGTGGCAGGGGCCCGGGACCACTGGGTCCAGGTGACCCTGGGTGCCATTGTCAGGAGGAGCACTGCGTCTCCCTACTTGTGTCTGGAATCTTCCCCTCAAGGCACAGCCCTTGATCCAGTCCAGCTGGAGCCACATCTGGCAGCCCGTGGGCCAAATGGCCTCCTGAGTGACCTTGCCAAGTCCTCTCAACAGCACAGAGGCTCTTCCACTCCAAGGACCGTGCAACTGTGCTCCTTGTTCCAACAGCAAATGTGCACGGAGGCACTTGTGCCGGGCACTGTTCTGGGTGCAGCGGACTCGCAGCAAGGAGCACTTCGTAACGGCTGCACCTGCCACCCCAACGCTCAGCCAAACAGCAGCACTTGCGCTCCGGGGTCGTCAGGGGCAGGGCAGGCCTGTGTGCACATGTGTGTGCGCAGGCACACGTGCCACGGACAAGTGCTGTGGAGACAGAGCATGCGCGGCAGGGAAGCCGGGCAGGACACACACAGGCCCTCACCCCTGGATTCCGTGTTTTCGAATTTGCCTACTCGCTATAACGACATTCACGGCAACACCTGCGGCGCTTTCTCAGCGACCAGGCGACGCTCTGCCTTCCCCTCGGCTCATTCTGTGAACAAAGATCCTCTTCTCGTTCCACTGAGTGCCACGGTTTTTGCATTTTTGTGCCTGTTGGTGAGTTTGCTGTTTAAAATGTCCCCGTGTGGTGCTGAAGCGCTATCTGGGGTCCTTGGGCACCAGGAGGCCGCGACGAGCCTCACGGAGGAGACGCATGTGCGGGGGAAGCTCCACTCAGGCCCCAGGGCTGGGGCTGCTGGTGTTGAGTTCGATGTTCACGAAGCAACGATGCGCACTCCACAAGGCATCGCTCAACAGAGCACACGTGGACGGACCTTGAGGACATCATGCTCGATGACGTGCCAGACACAGTCACACAGTGTGTGACTCCATTTACACGAGGCCTCTTCACCCACGGCCTCACCCTCTGTGGTTTCGATTACCCACAGTCCGGAAATATTAAATGAAAAACTCCAGAGATAACAATTCCTAAGTTTTAAATCGTGCGCCAGTCTGACTCACGTAATGCGCGCTTATGCCGTTCTGTTCTGTCCCGCCTGGGACACAAACCATCCCTTTGTCCATCACATGCGCACTGTGGCTGCCACCAGCTGTCAGGCGCTAAACAGTCACCTATCAGAGCCACGGATCACAGGAAAGGTGAGCACAGAACAGGGCATTTAGAGAGAGACATACACACCCACCGCATTCACGTAACTTATCACGCTGTTATAACGGTCTTATGTTATTGTTAGTTATGCTTGTCAATTCCCTCCTGTGTGTAACCGATGAGTTACACTTCATTGCAGGGTGTATGTTTAGGAGAACCGCGGCTGCGCGGCTCAGCACCGCCTGTGGTTCCATACGAGGGGCTCCGCACGCGAAATGTCCAGAGCGGGCAAATCCAGAAAGACCGGAAGCGGATTAGCAGCTGCCGGGGCTGCGGAGGGGCAACTGCTGACGAAGCAGGGAGGATCTTTTCAGGGCCATGGGAATCTTCTGAAGCTGCACTGTGGTGACAGTGGCACAACTTGGCGAATTTACTAAAATCAACGAGCACCTGGGGCCTGCACACGCCCGGGGAGGCTCCAAGAATGTTCCCACCACCTGCTGGCGCTCAGGATGCCAAGAGCGAGGCCACGTGCACAGCCGGGATCCCGGGACATGGACACGAGACTGAGGCCTGCCCTGGCAGTAAGACCCACCCCCTGGGAGGTCAAGTCACTGGGGACCGTTTGAGACCTGGCTCTCCTCTGACCTCCCTGGGCTATGTCCACTGGGTCCACAGTGGGGCTCCGTGCTGGGGTCCTGGCGCCCTCACCCTGCATCTACCACTGACTTTCATGGGGTCAATGGGCCACATGGCTCAACTGCCACTAACAGGGCGCAGGGCCTCTGTGCCAAGCACTGTCCCCCGCAAGTGACATGTGCCATTTCTACTCTCTCTGCCCAACGGCTCTGGGAGGCGTTATGGGCTGCTGTGGGTCTCCCTGAAGTTCAGACACTGGGGTCCTGAACCCCAGTCCCTCAGGAGGTGACTGTGTTAGGGTGGGTCCCTGAGCCAGCACAACGGGTCCTCATATGAAGAGGAGACGAGGACACAGGCACAAGGGGAAGGGCCCATGGGGATACAGGGAGAACACGGCATATACACGCCAAGGAGAAACCACCTGCCCACACCTTGATCTCAGGCTTCCACCCCAGGACCATGAGGAAATCAACACCTGTTGCCTAAGCCCCCAGCCTGTGGTGCTTTCCTGCAGCGGTCCAAGGACACTGACACAAGGGAGCGTCACCACCTCTGTATCAGGTGAAGGTGGCAACAGGCAGAACCCAGGCACCCGGCTCCAGCCCCTCCTGGGGCCTGGTGAGGCCGCAGCCGCACCCACCTGGGAGCAGAGCTGGTGCATCACGTGCCCGAACTCGTGGAAGTAGGTCTCCACCTCGTCGTGCTGCAGCAGGGACGGGGCGTCAGGGGTGGGCTTGGTGAAGTTGGCCACCATGGCCGCGATGGCAATCTGGCGGCTCCCGTCCTGCCGCAGGCAGCCAGGCTGCAGGCCGAAGCAGGCCGCATGCCCGTACTTCCCTTCCCTGCAGAGGGAGGCGGGGTCAGGCCCTACCTGGGACTAGAGCTCCAACGATGGTCCCCAACGCCACGTCCCTTAGCCCACCTGACAGCCAAGACTGCCCGACACATTTCAGGTTCTAAACCTCCCTCCCAAGAGGAGCAGCCGGTGCAGGGGTCTAGGGACCCCTGTGCTGCCTGTGGCCCCCGCTCCTTGGGCGGAATTCCTGAGGTGCCCACCTCTGCAGGGCAGTGTGAGAGCCACGGACCAGGTCACGGCTCCGGTCCCTGGGATCCCCATCAGGGTGGCCGAGCCACAGAGGGCAGTGACACTGACCACAGAGTATTTAATGTCTATGGCGTAGCAGGTGGCAGACCTCCTCCCCATCCATGGAGGCAGAGCTGGGCGCACAGGAGCCCTAGGGCCTGAGCGCGTCCCTCCCCCCGCCAGGCCCTGCCCACACCCACCGCGGGTACAGGTCCAGGTAGAACTTGCCGATCACCTCCCCCGAGGCCGTGTCCCGCACTGCGTACAGCCTCACGTCCTCGTGCCATACACTGGCACCCTCCTCCAGGTCGAAGGTCAGCCCCAGGAGCTCCTGGTAGATGCCCAGCAGCCCCCGGGTGACCACCTGCATGGGGAAGTACTCCTTGAGCAGGTTCTGGTCCACGCGGTAGCGCGTCTCCTCCACCTGGTTCATGTAGTAGCGCATGTCCCAGGCATTGATGCGCCCGTCGAACGCCAGCCCCCGCCGCTCGCACTCCGCCTTCTTCAGCTCCAGGATTGCGGCCCGCTCCTGCTCCCCCAGCGGCTTCAGCTTCTGCGCCAGCTCGTCTGCGGGGAGGCAGAAAGGCGGGGCTGCCTCGCTGCGGCAGGCTCCCGACGCGTGCCCACAGGAAGGCCCAAGCCACGGGGGCCTCTCACTGTCCCCAACGCCATGCAAGTACTGGCTGCACCTCCTGGCACCCCGAGGGGCCAGGCACGTTGGGGGCCTGCAGCCAAGACCAGGAGTCGGGGGGCTCCAAAGTCCCACTCAAGGTAACCCCATGTCACAGACAAGCACAGTCCCCCTGCAGGACCCAGCGGAGGGCAGCGGGGGTTACCTAGAAACGTGGCCACGGCCTGGCTGGTCTTGGCCATGTTCATCTCCAGCACGTAGTCCGCGTGCGTGCTGAACCCCAGCAGGCTGGACTTCTGGGCCCGCAGGGCCACCAGCTCCTTGAGGATGGCGCAGTTCTCCTGCAAACAGCACCACACGGTCAGCCAGGGGCTCAGCCTGGCCTCCTGCCCCTCCCGGTGAGGTCTCCACACCCCGTCCAGTCACAGCCCGTGGGCTTAACACGCCCTCGATTCCTGTTCGGAACCAGAAAGGGCGTGGGGCTCGAGTGGTTCTGAGGCCCCGAAGAGAAAGTGGAGTGGGGGCAGGGGCTGCTGGGGGAGCCTCTGAGGGCATCGCTGCTGCACTTGGGGACGCCCCATTGTCCCGGGCCTGGTCCCCAGCCTCAGGGGCCCTGCCCAGCATTGCTGGCACACGAAACACAGACCATGCTGGGGGTGCAGGGCTGAGGGCCACACAAAACCCGTTTGACTTGTTTACAGGGAGACACTGAGGCCCGTTCGGGACAGACACACCTTCAGCATAAGGGGCCTATAGGAAACCGGACTGGAACCAGGCAGGTGTGGCCTGGCCTCCTCCATGTTCCCTTGGCCTGCAACACTCTGCCTCTTTCTTGGCTATGCCCCTCACTCTGCCACAGGAAGCCTGCCTGGGGGCTGGGTGGGATTCGGGATGACTCCCTGACCCCTGCCCCGTCAACCTTCCAAGAGCACTCGGGAGGTCGAGACCTGACCAGCCCACGGAGCTGCCCACTAGAGGCTTTTAGCGACAGGAATTCACAGGTACGGGCTGGAGGGCAGAACGTGCCCCACCTGGACCCAAGCCCTAGTCTCTGTGAGTGATCAGAGCTCTCACCCGGGTACATGGCCGCCTGGAACCCTGGGTTACATGAGACTAAGGTGTCTGCTTCAGCCCACGGAAGCACACAACACAGGATTCCGCCACCTGCTGCAGGTGTTTCACACCCCGCCTGGGTGGCGAGGGGACTCCTCAGACCTCTGGTTGGTGGCTCCTTTGCCAGCTGTGTGAGCCCACCTGGTGTCGTCAGGAAGACCGGGGGGCCCACCCCATGCCCCCACCTGCCCAAGATGCTGGATGGGGAAAGCGCAGAGGCCACCTGGACGGGGTGGGGACACCACGTGTGTCTGTGTGCAAGTGGACATCTGAGGCTGAGGCCACAGGGGCAGGTGCAGATCCAGGCTTGGGTCCGGGCTCTACCGTTTGAGAGAAAGAACGGCCCAGGCGGAGGCTCAAAGAGCAACTTGGGAAGAGGGAGGGAGGAGACGTGCTCAGAGTCGATCACTTACAGAGCCCGGGGAGGAGGGACCAGACCCCAAATAGCGGCCCCCGGGGCAGGGCCAGGCCCGGCATGGACCGCTCTGCCAGTCACTGAACCCAGACAGGCGTGACCGCAAGACCCTCTGCGGGCAGAGCTAGAGGTGGCTCCGTGCCAGGGAGAGCACGGCCCGGGGCTCCGGCAGGCCTCACCTCCTTGCAGCGGCAGTTGAAGGCCGCCTCCACCTTCCGCCGGGTCTCGGGCACGTGGCACTTCTTCAGCAGGGGGAAGTAATGCGGGTACTTGAGAGTGACCTTCAGCTTGTCGTCCTCGGTCTTCTCCAGTGAGTTCAGGAAGTCCTCGGGGAGCCCTCCTACGGGGACAAGGCCAGGGCAGCTCTGAAAGAACCCACAGGCCAGCACATGGCACGGGTGGGAAGGGGGTGGGCTTCCCCCTTGTGTGGGAGGCTGGGGGGCGCGGGGAGCAGCCGCAGCCTTGCCACCCTCTGCGGCTCTGCCCCACTCACTTTCCTCCCCTCAACCCCATGAGGAAATCCTCCGGGGCCCCGAGAGGGCTCTCTGTTCTCATCAGGACGCCCTCGGGGACAAAAAGCTACATCCAGCTCAAGCCTCCAACAGCATGGCTTCCAGGAGCTACTGCCCCAGTGTGCTGAGGAGGAGGGCAGCGGGCAGGGTGGCCAGGCCACCACGCGAGGAGACCGTCGGGAGCCGAGAGGTAAAATGAACTCAAGGGCAGGGATTCTCGTCGAAGATGAAAACGGTGGCCGGGTCCAGCTGGGCCGCGCCACCTTGGACTGAAACCGCTGTCAGCCTGGCAGATGCCAAGGCTGCTGCCCTTCAAAGACTGGTGTCCTGGGACCCCCAGGGTGGTAAGGTGAGAAGGGATGAGGTGTAGGAGGCAGTAACGGATGGGGACGCTTCAGGAGGCCTGCCAGTTGTGGGCAGTGAGGGAGGAGCCAAGATTCCCGTGGCCCGCAGACTCCCCAGGCACTGGCACAGGCCCAACAAACGTTGGTCGGTGCCTTGGCCAGGGCAGCGCCCAGCTGGGATCTGTGGGCCAGCAGGCAGCAGGAACAGCACCGAGAATGTCCCCCGGGGGGTTCTGCACACCTTGACATGGCATCTCCCCACCTGGGTGCAGGTGGGGCCCAGCTGAGTTGAAACCCAGTGAGGGAGACAGTGGGGTGAGCCCTGAAGCACTGGACTGGGGTCGCAGGTGTCGATGTGTGCGTGTGATCACCAGAGATGTAAGCATGTGCGCGTCTGCGTGCGACCCGGAGATACGCATCTATTTCCCAGCTGTTTGTTGAGGGCGCCCAGGAATAGCAGCTCCCTGGTAGCAACACGCACACCTGGCACCCAGATCTTGGTTGCTACACATCACTCTCCACTCCGGGACCCAGGCCCTTGGAGAGACAGCCGATGCCTGGGCCGGGCCAGGGCACATGCTGGACCAGCCTAGAGCACCACGTGTCCAACAGTTAGCGCTCAGAGAGCAACAGACATGTCCAAAGGATGCAGGGACAGCTGGAAGGGACTCCGACAGTCAGAGTGGAACAGTCTGGGCATTGAAATAAGTAACAATAGTGACGGATCTTAGCCCCCAGGAGCCTCTGGGTTCACGTGGATACACGCCAACAAGTGACCCGAGGAGGCAGAGCTCTGACTTACAGTGGAACTAACGCACGTGGAGAGGACAACGCAGGGAGAACCTAGATCTGTGGATATTACAACCGCGTAGCTACAACATGGCAACTGGCATGACAAGTGACAGACACTGCCTGGCCTTGCTGTGGTTTGAGCATCTGTCCCTCCAAGACGCATGTTCAGAGTTAAGCCATGTGGCAGGACTGAGAGGCGGGGCTTTACGAGGTGACTGGGTCAGGAGGGCTCTGACCTCACGGGTGGATTCGAGGATTAACGCGTTCACAGATCAAGCAGCGATCCCGGGAGTGGGACAGTGGCTTTGTAAGATGAAGAAGAGACCTGAGCGAGCACGTCAGCATGCTCAGCACCTGTGCCTGTGCCGCCTAGGGACTCTGCAGAGCGTCCCCACCAGCAAGACCCTCGCCAGATGCGGCCCCTTGGGCTTCTCAGCCTCCAGAGCTGCAAGAAATAAACTCCTTTTCTTTCTAAACTGCCCAGTTTCAGGTATTCTGTTATAAGCAACAAGTCTCAAAGAACCTACTGACATGTTAGTGACCAAAAAGAGAAACCGAGTCGCTCTGCAGAAGAGAGGGCTGCCGCCTAACCCATGGGGCACAATCGTCAGTTCCTCGGGGGCTCCCAGCTGCCCGCGTAGGAGGCCAGGCTGAGGCCTGGGACTGGGCCAGCAACCACACAGGGTGCTGTGGGTGACCAGCGCGTCCCAGAACAGCAGAGGCCAGGCCCCTTTGGCTGGGGACAGGGAGCTTTAGAGCAAACCGAAGGCTACCGTTTCTCCTAGGTGTTGGGGGCCGAGCGGTGGGATGTGCTGCCTGAGATGCGGGAGGGCTGAGCAGGAAGCAAGAACAGCTCAGGGGTGTCCGATGGGTGGGCACTTAGTCAGGGAAACATGCGCCCAGGTAGCTGCACAATCAAGCCGCCCTGGGAGGCCTCAGCCGAGGACGGCCCCTCCTTGCCAGCCCCTCAGAGGCAACCGCAGTCAGAATGCCAGAGCCGGAGATCACAGCTATAGCTGGTTGGAATATCTGGGCCTCGTCTGAATCCCCCGGTGGAGCCGCGAAGGCAGCTGACGACTGCTGCGGAGCATGAGGCCTGGGCACTTCAAGAACACCCACAACGGGAAAGAACAAAGGACAGAAGGACCCTAGGGAGGCCCGAGATGCCGAAGCACGACAGGTGCCAGTGGGGAGGGAAGTGCAGTCGTCACCAAAGTGGACCTGCCTGTGTCTCAGACACCACCAGGTTCAACACTGCTTCCCAAGGCGAGACTGGCACCAAGGTCACATGGGAGGGTGGCCTTACTCTTGGCAAAGTGTCATGAGGCCCCTGTGTAACTCTCAAATGGCTCAGGAAAAACCCCACACACACAAGTGTCTCTGCAGACAAAGCCAGAGCAGGTTGCTGATGGGCGCCGAGGCTACATGCACAGGGCCTCTCTCTCCATCACGCCGTGCCTGCAACTTTTGCAAAACCAAACATTCAGGAAAGCAGAAGTAGGGCAAGAGGGGAAAAAAAGAAACACACCTTGGTCTGAGCCCTCTGCACTCCAACACGCACTCCGGACTCGGTCTACCCCATTCGTTTTTTTCAAGAGTAAAAAGGTGGCAGGTGTGTGGGGCCTCAGAGGGGAGATTCTGGCTAACCTGGCAGCTGGGCTGAGAGCCCCGTAACTGCCTGTCCTAGCCCAGGGCTCCTGCTGCTGCCTGGCGTGTATCTGTCAGGGATGGAACCTTGGTGGGACAGACCACGGCCCTCCCCAAGGCGGGATCTGGAGCTTTCGGCTCTAAAATGCCGAGTGCTCCAGGTGAAGACATCCTCGTCTCCGCCTCCACCATGCCTCCCGCCGTCCTCTGCAGAAGCCCCCGGCAGGAGGCAGCGGCCCCCTGAGGGCCCGCCGGGACTACATCAGAACCCCAGGAATGGCAGGCCCCAGCCCGTACCTAGCTCCTCGCGCGTGAACGGCAGGAAGGTCGTGTCCTCGTTCAGGTTCTTGTTGAAGTCGATGCACAGGAGGCTGAGCTGCTTCTTGATGCTTTTGATTTTCTGAGGGAAAGACGACAGTCGTGGGAGGAGGGAGAGAGCAGGGGCAGCATGCACCACGACGGCGGCGGGAAAACGCCATTCCCACCAAAGCTGGGGCCGAAGGGTTTCCTCCCGTGACCTCGGCAGGGAGAAGACACAACCCGGGTGAGAACAGTAAAAAAAAAAAATCAAGACGGAAAGAAAACAAACTCGAGACAGACGCGGAGGTCACGAGACTGTCCTCGCAGCGCGGATCTAAATGTGACTTATCTGCAGCGCTGGCGACCTCAGGGCTGTGCCCACCCACCACGCAGGGCCCAGCAGGCCCGAGTCCCTGTGCTCAGGAACCGCCTCTGCTTTTGGACATTTTAATGGAGACACATTTTCACCCTTCATTCGGTAAATCTGGTTTTTAGAAAGTTAAAAACCAGCCCTGGCAACGTGAGGTCCCGGGTAAGGAAGTGACTCTCAAGAGACCCCTTTGCCATCCAGGGGAGGTGACCACGGTGTGACAAGGACCTCGCTCAGGGCCGTGTGATGAGTGACAGGCTGGCAGCAGAGCTGGGCTTCAACTCAGAACCTCCCGCTGGCAGAGGAGCTGCGGGGAGGTGCAGGGAGCCACCAGCCCACCTGTCCCGGGCCGGTCTGGAGCTCTCAGATAGCAGGTCCCTGCCCCTCCGCACAAGGATGACGCTGCTCCCCGGGGCTGGAGCACAAGTGCCCAATGGAAGGACAGAGGGGTGGGCGGGGACAGCAGGACTGTGGTCTCAAGCTGGCCCGCTTGGCCTCTCCTGGGAGAAGGCCCCATACGGGGCGCTTCCAGAGGTCCCCCTCCCTCACTGGCGTCTCACACCAGCCCACCAAGCTGCACCAGGCCAGGGTCTAGAGACAGAGTGAGATGGCGGCAGCACCAGGCGCTGGGAAGCAGCTCCACGGGAAGGTGCTAAAATGCCCCGCCCCCAGTGTCCTCCGAGTGAGGCTGCCCTTGCTCCCTCCTCGCTCGCTGGCCCACAAGGGACAGTCTCGTAGCTTCTCCCGTGCACATGGCCACTGCGCTTCCAACAATCTGAGGGCGTTTTTTAAATAGTCGTGACTCTTGTCAGCTGTGGCTGAGCTGGAACCTGCACCCGCCCCTGCTGGGAGCCCACTCTTGGGGTTCAGGGGTCCCAAAGTCTTGAGATGGAGCCCAACCCTGCGCCACCAGCACTGGCCTGAAGGGACAAACATGCGTCCCCTCTCCGCATCTTGGAGTCTTCAACCAGAAGGTGGCGATGCCCACCTAACCAGGGTGGCCACAGCCACGGAGCCCTGGCCACGGAGCCAACCACGCCTCCTATTTCCTGCACAGACGCTCCTCCACCTGGGATGGGAGGCACATCCCAACAATCCCATCGTAAATTGAAAACATCATTAAGTCGAAAATGTCTTTAATACTCCAAAGGCACATCACGGCTGAGCCACACATGCTCAGACACCACGTCAACCCACAGTAGAGCAAAGTCACCTAACACAAAGCTTAACGCACAGTGAAATGCTGACTCCCTCGCAAGATTCACTGAACGCAGCAGCAGCATGCCACTGTGCAGTACCGGTGGGTCACCCTCCAACCGCCACCAGCACCACAGGGAAGGCCGGCATATGTCGCTAGCCCAGGAAAAGATCCAAATGCAAACTTTCAAGTGTGGTTTCTACTGAACGCACATCACCTTCGCACCTTTGTAACTGTGTTAAGTCGGGGCCTATGTGTATTCTGGTGCCTGGACGTCTGGGGGTTCCCAGGGGAACAGGTCGTAGAGACAGTGAACCACGAGCACAGGCGCACCCTCCCCTGCAAACCACGCTCTGGGCCACCAGCGACCACAATCACCCCAGGGTGGTACCAAACAAACCCAGCAACCCTGCACCCAGGGCCTGCTCCTCCCCACAGGGCCACACAACTGGCCAGGCACTGCCCCTTCCTCTTGGGAACTGTGACAAGCATCTTTCCAGCAGTGGCTGTCCCCTGCCCTCTCAGTTTCCTACTGACACACCACACACGACTCCAGCACCGCACTGAGCTCTGCACAAGCCGTCTCACGTTACCCTCGAGAGCACATGAGTCACGGATGGTGAGCGGAGGGCACAGGGTGGGGAGGGCCACCTTGTCCCTGCGGCTCCGCATGTTGGCACAGCAAAGAGAAGAGGGACATGGGCACAAACACCAACACCCTCACTTCAAACCACAGTACCTGAGAGGGTGGCCACCCTCCCCCAGCCCCAGTTCCCAGCCAGAGAAAAGGAGACGCCCTCACACTAGGCCACAGAGAGGGCTGACGCGACGGGCGAGGGAGGTGCCAGCTGCCGCCTGTGAGGTCTCTCACAGTCTTTCAAGCCGAGGGGCCCCATTCTCTGGGGAAGTGGCCCTGACTCTAGAGAATCCCGCTTTGGACAGACCCGCCTCCCCGGAGCACAGATGCTCTGGCAGCAGAAAGACGGACGGGCTCGGCCCTGAACGGAGGACGCTGCCAAGGAGGCGGGGGTGCGCGGACTGCCCCCGCGAGGCCAAGCCGGGCACTCACTTCCTGTGTCTCTCTGGGGAGGTGCAGCCCGTTCCTCCTGCCCAGCTTGATGAGCCGCTCCAGGTAGCGCACCGCCTCCGGCCTCAGTGAGTCCTTCGGAACTTTCTCCTGGAAAACACAATCAAAACGCCGTTTATGTGAAAAACAGGGACGGCGCCACACATTGCTGGGCAGGGCGCAGAGAGCCTGGATGACTCGTACGTTTCAGGTGGCAACATGGGACGACGCGGCCACTCCAGAGAGCAGTGTGGCAGCTTCTTAAAAACCCAACCATTCAGCCCCGTGGCCCAGCAATGACACTCCCGGGCATGGTCTCAGAGAAATGACGACCTGTGTCCACACGACACCTGCACGCAGACACTCCCTCTGTTTGAACAGCCCCAAACTAGAACCAGCCCAGAGGCCTCTAACAGGGTGACGGTTAAACAGGATGAGATCGCCGGACTGTACCAGGAACAGTCGTTAGATTACCCTGTGGTTTTGCAAAGTATCACCATTTGGTGAAACCAGGCAGAGCGTACCAGGGCACGCTCTGACTGCTTCCTACAACTGTCACAATAAAACTTCAGTCAGAAAAGAAAATCCAACTGCTCTCCCAACCTGTATTTGTAATAAAGCACACGGGCTGTGTTCTGACACCGCAGGGCACATGTGTGTTCTCGGGGTTCCCCACCTAAGAGGACAGATGTGGCAGCAGGACAAGCGTCTCTGGTCCTCCCCTCCTGACCACGTGATGACACAGCAAAGGCTCCGGGAGGAGTGTCCAGGGGGAGGCAGGAGCCCAGGCAAAGGCCACCCCACACCCTGCCCATGCCATTGGCCTCTCTGACCCCATGTGTATGCCCAGGGTGGCTGAGAATGGAATGGAGCTGCGCGTGTGAGGAAGGATCCAGAAGCCCCAGCGTTTTATACTTTGTTGGTGTCGTTCTCCATCTGCCTTTGTCATTTTTTAATGGCTTTTAAAAAAAACTGTAAAACATACATAACATTTACCATTTCAACCATTTTTAGCATAGAATTCGGTGGCATTAAGCACATTCACATTTTCATGCAACCGTCACCATCATCCGCCTCCAACTCGGTTCCCTTCACACCATTTGGAACCCAGAGCAGAGTCACCAGTTGTGAAGAGGTTCCGGCCCTGCTGCTCCTCCGGGGAGTCTCAGCCCCACTGGGTCTCCCACCTCCAGCCTGCCCAGTCCTGTGCCACACCTGCCGTGTCCCAGCCGGCCCGGACACTGTGTTCCCCGCTGTCTCCCCTCACCTGGAGCCACACGATCCGTTGGTACACGTCCTGCCGCATGCTCATCTCCACGTCGAACTCGGACAGCTTCTTGTCGGCCTCTGTGCTGGCCATGCGAATGTCCTTGCAGGGGGACACGTGCTGGGGGAAGTCAAGGATGTTCCTCTGAACTGCAACAGGCGAGACAACGGGATGGACATGAAAATGGGCCCCAGATGCAACTGGTAAGTGCCAACCAGACCCCCAGCAGGAAATAAAAGGCCGTAGCAAGGGGAGGCGGGGACTGTGGGAGGCTGAATGACACCTGGCACAGTCACACTGGATAAGAGGGAATTAGTGTCACTCCAGCCTCATGAGACTCCTGTGAGAGAGAGAAGGGAGGGAAGGAGCCACCGCTTGGCAGAACGGGGAAACTGAGGCCCCGGCTCAGCGGGAGGCAGAGCGGGGAGTCGAAGGCGGGTGTGCAGGTGCAGGGCCACTCCCCGAGGTGCAGCCTCGCTCCTGGCCCCAGGCCGGCCCTCAGTGGTAGCAAACCCTCTGGAGTCTGAATGGCACAGGCCAGGGGTCAGCCAGCCCATCAGGGTGATGCCCTGGGGACACATGAGTAGCCCTCAGCTTGAATTCAAGGATTCTCGGTGGTTTCCAGAACAAAAGCCTTCTGCTACAGACTCACAGGACAGAGTGTCCCTGCTCGGAGTTCTCTGCCGAGGGACTTCTCCAGCCTTTTGGGCAGATGTGCCCACTGTCACCCTCTCCAGGGGCAGCTCTGGGAAGCAGGGCCATGATCTATTTGACCAGCACCTTGTCCCCCACAGTGAGCAGGGAGACCTCCAGGAAGAGAAGGACCTGGCTGGGGGCAGGGAGGACACCTGAGGACACGACCCAAACTGGAAGGCAGGGGCCAAAGTGGCAGGTGGGAGGAGGAAACCAAAGGGGTCAAGTTCAGCCGTTAGAGAGAAAACAAATATCCTCTGGGACTGGGGAAGAGGTTAGAAGGGACTCAGGTTTCAAGGCCGTCACCCAAGTTGGCTCCCGGAGAGGTGTGCTGTGCAGACACGTGTCCTGTCTTGGGCTCTCAGATGATGCAACCCGGGAGCACTCTGAACAGGCGGGCAGGGAGAAGGAGCCGCCTCTCCCGGCTGCTTCCAACGACCAGCACCTGTTGGTGCCTCTGCCCAGGTCATCATGCCCACCCATGGACACTGCCCCAGGGGAATGGGTGGGGGTGCCCCGAGCCCAGGGTCAAGGGGTCTGACCTGCTGCACGGCTACCCTCACCCTGACCTGGACGTACCTGTGTAGGTGACCTCCACGTCGGCCAGTGCCTTGAGCGTGCTCTCGTATGACACCTCCTCAAACTTCTGGGAGCCCACCTGGTCGTACACGCGCTTGGTCTGCTCGATGAGCTCCTTGGTGAGCTCCTCTATCTGCTGGGCGCGCAGGTCCCATCGCAGGTAGTTCACGACGGAGCACGGAGACGCCACATCCAGGACATCTCCCGCGCACGCTGGGCAGAGAGAAGACAGAGCGTGATGCGGCCGGGTCCATGTTACACCGAGTTAGGGTGAGAGTCACTCGGGGGCAGGGGAAGGAGTGGATCGCCTGCTTCTCCACCCAGGTACATGAGCTCCGGGCATCTGGCAGGACGACACTGACCAACCCCATAGAGCAGGAGGTGATCCTGGGCAGTGTCTGGGGACATCTGTGGTTGTCATGACTGGGGGTGGGGACTGCCTCCAGCATGGAATGTGTGGAGGCCAGGGATGCTGCCCAGTGCCCTGCAGCGCCCAGGACAGCTCGCCCCAGAGAGCAATCCAGTCCTCAATGTAGATAATACTGCTGTTCAAAATACGCCCTGCCCTACAGACACCAAGCAGGTTCCCTTGCCAGCAGGACTCTGCAAAGACCCCCATGTTCACAAACAAGAGAAGTCCACCCCGGCACTCAAATCCTGCCATGCCAGAGGG
Organism: Indri indri; assembly: GCA_004363605.1. NCBI lineage: Eukaryota > Metazoa > Chordata > Mammalia > Primates > Indriidae > Indri > Indri indri. Next base: position 133,753 of record RJWJ010000663.1, on the reverse strand, counting down.
GGGAAGTGAAAAAAGTGAGGCACAGTGGGGTGTCCAAGAGAAGCCCCCTCTTCTACTGGCTTAATCCATGCTCGATGCCCAGGGAACACACAGGCTCCATTAATTAACTTGGCACATGATTCAGGACAGGGAGTGGCCATCTAAGACCCACGGGTGCTATGGGAGTGTAACGAGGGCCTGGCCCATCCACTGTAGGGCTGCTGAGAGAAGTGGGTGAGTAAACACAGCTGTCAAGGAAAACTGGCAGGTGGGGGGCTCCCAGCAGGTGGAACCACCTGCCAGAAGGGCCACTTCTTGGAGAAAGTCAGCGTGGCTCAGCCCAGAGAAGTTGGCAAAACCACCCAGCAACACCGGACTGGGCGGGACCCAGTGGAGTCTGTACAGTGTAGACAGAAGTCAGCCGATGCTTCTGCAAAGGGCCAAATATTTTAGGCTTTGCAGGCCACATATGGTCTGTCTCATCCAGAAATCATTTTAAGCTCGTGGGCTATACAAAAACAGTCTGTAGTTTGCCAACCCCTGGTGTTGACTATGATGAAGATCTGAACTTTAATCCCAAGGGCAGGGTGGAGCCCTGGAAGGGGACCAGGACAGGGATGGGACAGGTGGCCTGACAACCAGATGTGCATTGATTGGCACAGAGGTGGGGGCAAGGATGCTAGTTCAGAATGCAGAGGCTAATGTCAGACCGCAGTATGAAGCCCTCCTCTGCCACTCGCTAGCTGTGGGGTCTCACAAGAAACTTTAACTCTCTGAACCCAAGGACTCCCATCTGTAAAATGGCAGCGACAATCCGAGTACACAACTAAGAATTCAATGAGGGAATAAATGCAAAACATCTTGTGTGCTGAATACCACGAGACAGCAAGTTTTCCAGTGGCAGATGTTATCGTAGACCACAGTCATCCAAAAACACTTGGGGCCAGGGATGTTTCAATATTCAGAATTTTCCCCTACTTTGGAAAAGTAATACAGTACAAATGCCATGTGTCGTATAACATCAAGGGTGGTCGAGGCAGCACCCTGTAGTCAAATTACTCTTTCTGCAGTGAAATGTCAGAATACAACCAGGGTTTCTCCCCTTCGGTACTGCTGACATCTGGGGCCAGATCATTCTCTGGGATGGGGCAGTCCTGGGCACTGCAGAGTGCTGAGCAGTGTCCCTGCCTCCACCCACTACATGCCAGGAGCACCTTCCAATTGTCACAACCAAAAATGTCCCCAGATATTGCCCGGTGTTCCTCGAGGTGGCACAATCACCCTAGCTGGGAACCACTGATATGCACTAAGTGGGAAAAAGAAAGGCTCTAAGTCAGTCAGTACAGGTCGGATTTTTCTGGCCAAATGACTTTGCTGCGAACTTAAAGCAAATCTTCCCGTTGGCAGAGTATTTTGGATTTCAGAACTGCAAAAGAAAAAAAAAGGGACTGTTGCTCTACATTAAACCTTGTGCTAAAGAAAGGCTTCAGGAGTTCAGGAAAAAGGGAGACCCGTGGGAGCTGGAATTGTTGGAAAATTCTGAGCAGGATTTGAAAAACCTGTGGCCAACAGTTCGCTCCGTAAATATTTACTGATTGCCACCTACGACCCAGCAGCAAACAAGGCGGATGACATTCCTGCCTTCCTGAACCTTGAACAACCCTAACCATCATCCTCATTGCAACGTGCTGGAACTGGGACAGGGAGGGTGGGAAAGAAAAAAATTCCAAGACAGGGAATTCAAAGATAAGGAGCAAGGAGGCACCACACAAGAACCTGCAAAATTTTCTAAAGTACAGTACACAGGTCACATCATTCCCCTAATGAAAACCCTTCCACAGCGTCCCTTTGCCCTTAAAATAAAAGGGTCCCCTAGCTGACAACGTTCTAGACGTTTTGCTCTCCAAACAGGTTACACGTGTTCCTGCCTCCTCCCCCAGCTCTGGGCAGGACACCTGCTTCTCCCCATCAAGTCTCGGCTCACCTCCTCAGAGAAGCCGTCCAGGGCCACCTTCTCCAAAGAGAGGTCCCTAAGATTGCCCCGTTCGTGTCTCTGCTCCCCAGGCACCGACCCCTATTCTAAAATCCTCGCTCATTTACTTGCTGAACGTCGGTCTCCGGCTCTATAACTCCGGGAGGACGAGGTAGGACTGGGGTCCTTAAATCACTGTCTCCCCAGATGCACCCCAGGGCCCGACCTGTCCGTAGGGGAAGCGCCATCGAGTTTGCTGAATGAATGAAGCGCTGGAAAATCTGGTCCATTCATTCGGCAGACGAGGGGGCGGAGTCTTTCACGCGCCCCACCGTCCCCGCCCGAGCCCAGGGTCACTCGAGGGTCACTGGGCTCCAGTCTGAGGCCCAAGGTGCGACCCCGGAAAGCGTGAGGGGGCCGGGGACGCCCGGGTCCAGCCAGCTGGGTTGCACCGAAGGGCGGCCAATACCTGCGGGGGGCTTCATGGCGGTCGGCTGTGCACCGGCGGCCCGCTCTCTCCTTCCACTCGGTCCGCGTCGAGCCGCCTCCACCGCCGCCACCGCAGCCACCCAGCTGGGACACAGCCGCCGCTGCCGCCTCCGGCAGAATAAGAGGCCCGCCGCCCGCGCGCCCGGGGCATGCTGGGAGTGCGCGTGCGCAGGGAGGGCGGGGCGCACGCGCTCCCAAGCTCCGCCCACGCTGGGTGCAAGCCGGCCGGGAGGCTGACACCCTCCGCGCACGCGCTGCAACCCTCCCGTCCCGTCATCGGCTTTCAGAGGCTGGTGGGCGGAGCCCTGAGGCTCCACCCCTCGAGAGCTGGGAGTGGGGGGGAGACTGGAAGGACCGTTTCCATGGTAACCGCACACCGCTGACGCCTCTGAGCTTCCGCATCTGCAACTCTTTCTGCCGGGATTTCAGGCTTCCGTGATAACGTGCACGCGCCTCCTTTCTTATAATTGTGTATTGGGCTAGTTTTACAAGTTTTCTCCCTCACTTAGGGGGCCTCACGTGAGCGATCGCTTACTGTATCCGAGGCGCTTTTTATAGGTTATTTCCTCCCCAGCATACTGCCCAGCTTCTAGCATCTGATGCATGCAGTAAGTACTCCACATGTGAGAGCTGAATCCGGTAAATCGGTTAGGTTAACCACTGCTTTGCAAAAAAAAAAAGAAAGAAAGAAAGAAAAAACCCAGAAACGTAAGCCGGTTAGTACAATCAAGAAACCTTCGGTAAACGGACCCATGACTTCAGATGATAGCAAGTGTTTGGGAGCACGGCAGGAGCCTGACCTACATCCAGTCGTCGGTTAAACAAACAAAAATCTTGAACCTTCTAAGGTACCCAGAAAAAAAATTACTAGAATTAAATTAACCAAACAACAACAAAACCCCCAAAACCCACATCCTTTCTTTCTGTAAAACAGATTAAAATAATCCAGGCATTAATGGTGCAGGATGTCCTTGAAAGAGGATGAAAATCAATTGGGAGGACACTTCTGGTAACTTTAATTCCGAAGGTGGTCAGTTCTCCGTGGTCCTAGGGAATGTCACATCACTTAATCTCTGTCTCTTGAGCCCACCAGGCTTAATCTTACATCGGTCTTCATTTTCCCTGTCCCCTGGGCCTGAGTTGCTCTCCTTTTGGGATTTTCACATCCTTCTAGTCCAATCCGGGGGAGAAGGCTGCCCTAACCGTCCCATGCGACGTGGCTCCCAGTCACAACCGAGTCGCCTCAATTTTTCTTCATAGTGCTTGCCATGACGCGCAATTTCCTATTTATTTATGGACTAGTTCACAGTCCGGCTATCCCAATACCAGGTAATTAGAGAAGACACTTTGCTGGTCTTTACGGTTGGTTTGAAATACATGTTTGTTGAATGGAAGATTAGGCACCTTCTGTCTACAAATAACTCCGTATCCCTTCCCCTCTCACAGATCGACTGAAAGAATGCATTTGTGGGTGAGTGGGTGGATGGGTGGGTGAATAAATAAACAAAGAGAGTGAGTGGATAACAGACACTCCCATTCTCTGCGAGCCTGTGGCGCTCGGGGCGCCAGATGCCCAAAGGCAGCAGCACCACGTGGCCGGCTCTGAACCACGTGGTCGGCTCTGCCGGCTCGCTCCAGTCCGCCACTGTCCCACCATGCACCGCTGCATTCCCGCTCTAGAGGGCAAGCGAGCCTTGATTTCCGGCCTCCGTTCAGTCACAGAGGTCAGTTGCCCTAACGACCAGCTTGTTCCCGCCTCTACAGTGCGTCACTTCCCTGCAGGCCCGCCTCGATCATTGACGCGCCTATGCAGAAGGAGGCCGCTGTGGAAGCAAACGGCAGCGGCCTCCTTCTGCGCAGGCGTCGCGCACAGGGGGCGGGCCCGGGCGGCGCCGTGGTGCGCAGGCGCAGCCGTCGGTGGGTCGGGGCTCGGTCGCCTGAGAGGTGAGTGAGGGGCTCCGCGCTGTGCCGGGTGGGCCTGGGGTCTGTGGTTTGGGGTTCACGGGGCTCCGGAGCTCGTAAGAGGAGATTGGTCAGGGGCTGAGGTCGCCACGACCCGCCGGGTCCTGTGAGTAGGCAGCGCGGAGGGGAAACTGAGGCCGGGTGGCGTCGGGCAGGCCTGGCGGGTCCCCGTCTCTCGGCCCCTGGAATCGCTGGTCTGCAGGCGGGCAGCGAGGACGATGGGGGGGCGAAAGCGCCCCGCAAGCGATTGAGTGTTCGCTGCTGCCCTCGTTCTTCTTAACTGTCGGGAGACACGGCCTTTTGACTCGGGGACCCCCGGTTGTGGGGACTCAAGTCGGGGCTCTTGTGCCAGAGCCACCAGTCACTACTTGGATGACCGTGGCCAGCCTTTTGGAACCTCAGTTTCTTCCTCTGTAAAACGGGCGTTGTCAAATTCCCTGCCTGGGAGGCTGAGAGCCGCAGGGCCCGGCGCAAAGTGAGAACTCCAGAGGGTTTGCAGTCGTTTGTCTTACTTCGCGTGTAGGGTCTTCGGCATATCGTACTTGAGGTGGGGGGAAATACGGGGTTGAGGACCGGCCCACCACGTCGCGCCCGCTGTGTAAACTTGGGCAAGTTGCTTTCCCTCTCTGAGCAGCCCATTCCTTCTCTCTGAATAGGAGTTGTAAAAGTATACACCTCGGAGGATCATTATGAGGCTCAGTACGTGTAAAAATTTTTTAATCAGGTGCTTGCTAAGAGCTCGCTTGAGAATGGCTATTTTTGTTCTCAGGTGTTGGAAAATACGTGTGCAGTGTGCATCCCAGAGGCTGAATGATGTTCCTGTTTTCTTTGGGTTATTTGGGTTTTGTTATTTTGTTTTGATTATTTGTTTTGTTTGTCTTTCCTCTCCCTTGACCAGTGGTTCTCAACCGGGGACAATTCTCTCCCCCGGGACACTCGGGCGATGTCTCCAGACACTTGTGGTTGTCGTGACTGGATTGGGGGGTGCTCCTGGCATGGGGTGGGTGGAGGCCAGGGATGCTGCTCTGCACCTGCGGTGTCCACGATGGCCCCCCACAGAGAACGATACGCCTGAATGTCGATAATGCTGCTGTTAAAAACCCTACCCTAGACCAGGGATTCTTCCCCAGTGTGGGCAGCAGGGGGTGTGTGAGCCCATGAAATTGTGTGCAGGGTTCTGTGTGTGCGCCCAGTTCTGTGGGGAGAGGAAAGGGCACTTTGGATTTTAGGCTCTAGAGCCATCCTGCCCGGGTTCAGAACTCTGATTTGCATTGTCATAGCTGGGTAACCTTGAATGGCCCCTATCTTTCTAAGCCTCGGTTTTCTTCTTCTGTGGAATGGGGATTATAATAGTAACCACCTCAGGTGTGTGAGGATGAAACTACCCAAGGTCTCAGCAAACTGACCAGAGAGGCCCGGTGCGAAGGCTCACGTCTGTAGTCCCAGCTACTCGGGAGGCTGAGGCAGGTGGATCGCCTGAGCCCAGGGGTTCCAGACTGCAGTGAGCTGTGATTGTGCCACTGCACTCCAGCCTGGGCCACAGAGCGAGAGGAAAACAAACCAACCCGAAAACTGTGAGCAGAGGGCCAAATGCAGCTGCAGCCTGTTTTGCGAATGAAGTTTTCTGGGAGCACGGCCACGTTCCTGCATTTTACACATTGTCTGTGGCTGATTTTGAGCTACAAGGGCATGGTTGAGTAGTTGTCACGGAAAATCCTATGGCCTGCAGAGGTGAAAGTTTTTCCTCTGGCCCTTTCCAGAAAACCTTTGCTGGCCCCTGAAATAAGCCGCTGCATGCACAGCACTTAGCTGGATGCCTGGAAAGTCCTGAGCACGCCAAGGATTTGAGCAGAGGTTTTACAATTAAATCTTCCTAGAAGCGTGAACGACTCCAGGCAGGCATAAGCTCTGCCCTCGAGCGGAGAATCTTTGAGAGCTGTAGTCTACTCAATTCTACATTTTTTTTTTTTTTTTTTTTTGCCAACACTCAACAGTGGCCCTGGTAGGAAATGCTTAGTAAAGACTGACAGAATTTTTGGTAGGTAGGCCAGACAGAATTTGTCTTTTACCTAGGAAGAAACCAAGACTCAGAGACGGGTGACATCCCCACAGAACTTGATCGTGTGGCTCTGAATTTCCAGTGATCTGATGTGTCCCTGAGTCCACATGGGTTAGACACTGCTGGGTGCAGGGGCTCAAAGGAAAGACAGGCCCTGTAAAGGGGTATAGAACCTGGTAAGACATGCTGGCAGAGGTAGGACGAGGACTCGAGGTTTGCAGCAGTGAGTTTTCTTTCCCAGAGGAGTCGAAGGAGAGGTGAGTGCTTGAGTTTGAGTGGTGCATGCAGGGTTCGGAGTGGGCCCTGCAGACAACGCCGGCTGGTGAGGGGCCTCCTTGCATGCTCGTGAGGTTCCAGGGAGCAGTGGAGGATTTTTATGTGCACGATGACATCCTGGTGGCATTTTAGAAGAAAACACGGCTTTCATGTTGGGAGTGGACGGGACTGAGGTGGAACTCACATGTCCCAAGATGGGGGCAGGAACGGAGCAGCCAGCTTTCCCGCCTTTGCTGTGGGTCTAGGACAGGGGTGGGCAGGGGGTACCTCTCCTTCCCAGGGTGTGGGGAGGCAAAATGACCTCACGGTGGTAGAGTGTGCCATTTTTCCCTTTGAACGATCTGTTCTGGGCAAAGAAATAAGACAGGAATAGAGGCTGTTGTTTCCATTTTATTTTTATGGTAGTGAGACAATGAAAAGGTGGTATATAGTCACAGACTGAGAACTGAAAGGGATCCTGAAGCCCACCGGGGGGAGCTGGCGCTGGGACCCCCACCCCGCGGGGACCAGCGTCCTTGCACTCTCACCGCTGCGTCCTCCGCCTCTCACACCAGGCTGGGCCGTGGTGTCTAGCGCTCATAAAGCCCTCACTGTTCAGAGAAAGAGTGGGCCTTCTCTGGGAATGTTGTCCCGCAGCCAGAACCCCACAAGTTGTGATTGTTCAACAGACACTGGGTGTGCCTCGTCGCAGTTGAGGAAGGAGTGTGCCGGCCCGTGTTTGCTGCACCTGGCTCCAAAGAGCAGAAAACTTTTTATGTGAAAACCCAGGTGTCGAAGGAAGATCTGAGAACCGTCTTTGTGTCCTCCTGGCTTGGTGAGGGGGGAGAAATAGCAGATTCTAGAACCACAGACCCGCATCACTTACCAGGCTGAGCCCTGTACTTACCTTAAGTAAGTGGCTCTCAGCCACTGATCCACTGTCCCTTTTCTGCAGCTCTGAAACCCAGAATATTCTGCAAACAGGTTTTCCAAAAGTTCTCAGCAAAGTCCTTTGGCCAGAAAAAGCTGACTTGTAGTGGCTGGAACCTTCCTTTTCCCACTTAGTGACTGTCAGTAATTTTCAATTGGGGCAGTTGGCGATGTCTGGGGACATTTGTGGTTGTCCTGACTGAGGGTGCTCCTGGCATGGAGTGGGTGGAGGCAGGGACGCTGCTCGGCACCTGCAGCGGCCAGGACAGGATTATCCACCCAAAATGTCAACAGTGCCAAGGTGGAGACACCCTGCATTAATTATTTGGAAAAAAATTAAGTCCTGTCACTGCTCACAACGGACACTGGAATAAACTCCTGATTGGGCAGACCAGGTGACCCCCAGTTCCTGGGACTCCCCTCCTGCCTCCCTCCCCACTCAGTGTGTGAATTTATTTTTTTTAGAGTCAGGGACTCACTATGTTGCCCAGGCCTGAAGCGTTCCTGCCTAGTTTATGGATTTAAATGTGTAGATGGTCATGGGACTTAGAGTCTCTTGGGGGTCAGTGGACTCCCCTGAACCGGGGCGGGGGGGGTGTGTCTCACCTGGGGCGATTCTCCTCAACTCTGTCTGAGGCATGAAAGCAGCAAAAGATGGGCATGGCTGTGGGCCAGGAAAACTTTATTTACAAAAACAGGCAACCGGTAGTAGCTTGTCTCTGCCTCAGGGGAATGAGGAGAAAAGGGGACTGGGCAGAAATCACCTAGTCTGCCCTACTGGGACTGACAAGTTCACTGGGAAGGAGGGGTATTCCAGCAGTAGGGACAGCATGTGCAAAGGCCCTGAGGTCAGGGGCGGACAGGGGAAAGATTGGAAGAACAGAGAACACTAGAAATGAGTCTGACTTCTTTCAATTTTCTGATCCCTCACTGACCCCTTCAGGAGGTCAGTAGCCGCCTTTTCCAATTCTCACAGATTTCTTTGTTCTGTGTTGGTTCCCAAGGACGCAATGCAGATACCCCCCTGCACGCATGCACGCACAGCCCAATGTGGGTCTTGCTGGGCCCCGGGTAGCCGGCAGAGGAACAGTCCTCAGAAGTGATGCCTGAACACAAAGCTCTAGTCCCAGCTGTTCACTGTGTGATCTTGCACGTGCCACCCCTCTGGACCTGTCACCCCCTCTGTAAGATGGGGCGGTGACCCCCAGCCTTCTAGGTTTGTGGGAGGACTTAGGCAGGACCGGTTTCTGTGGCTTACTGTTGCTTTGTCCCAAACCTGAAGTAGGTAAGTCAGGTACGGCCTCGTGGGAGCCTTACCTGGTTCAGCCTGTCATGTAATCATTTAAAGTGTGACCTCCTAAGAAATGCAGAAACCTTTCTGCACTAAGCGGACACCTGGCCACATGTGACCTTCGAGCTTGATTTAGAACACAATGTACAAAAGAATCAAGCTACACTGGTCACAGAGGTTCTTTTCCAAAGGACCCTAGACTTTGAAAAGAAACTTTTTTCTAATTGTAGTAAAATATGCGTAGAATTTACCATGTTAACCATTTATCAGTGTGCAGTTTAGCAACATTAAGCACATTCACATGGTTGCACAACCATCAGCACCCTCCACCTCCAGAACTTTCTCACCTTCCCAAACTGATGCTCTGACCCCATGAAACATTCACTCCCCACCCCCTGCCCAGCCCCTGGCACCCACCATCCTACTTCCTATCTCTGTGGATCTGACGACTCTAGGGACCTCCTGTGAGTGGAATCACACAGGATTTCCTTCTGTGTCTGGTGTCTCTCACTGAGCATGATGTCCCCAAGGTCCATCCACGCCGTGGCCTGTGTCAGAGCCTCGTCCCCTTTCATGGCTGAGTGATATTCCAGGGCATGGATGGTCCAGGTGTATTTGTCCAGCCACCTGCCCGTGGATGCTTGGGGTGTTTCCACCTTTAGGCTGTTATGAATCATGCTTCTATCAGTCAAAACAAATACCTGTTTTTAAAAAAACCTGTGTAAAGCAAAAATATCTTGGGTGGCATGTGTCTGTTTTCCTTGGATGTTGGGGTCAGCAGATCTGACTGGTTTGCTCTCTGAACCCCGTTGGCTGGGGCAGGTGACTTCACCGTTGTGGCTGCACTTTCCTGTGTGCAGCGAGCCCTGCTGTGTCACACAGGAGATCCTCAGATGCTGGGCCAGCTGTTGGTCTGCCGGGCTCTGGCCTGTCCCGACCCCAGAACTCGGAGGTGTGGGCTCTCCCCTGTGTGCAGAGGTGGGAGCAGAAAACTCACCATCCCTACGGAGCTTTCTGGGAGACCACAACTTCCTGTCCAGCTGCAGGAAACGTAGCTCTTTTAGGCCTTTCTCTTTTAAAAAATTGAGATATAATTCACATGGCATAAAATTCAGTGGCTCTTAGTACATTCACTTGTGCAACCGTCACCACCATCCTATTCTGGAATATTACATCACCCCATAAAGAAGCCCTGTCCCCATCAACTGTCACTCCCCATCCCCTCCCCAGCCCCTGGCAACCACGAATCCACTTCCCGTTGCTGTGGATCTGCCCGTCCTGATGTTTTCGTATAAATGGAATCACATACCATGTGGCCTTTTGTGTCTGGTTTCTTTCGTTCCCTTTTTTTTTTTTAAATAATTATCAATGGTCGTCATTTTCCCTGAAATGGAAACAACTTCAGGCACACCCTGCGTGTCTCAACTTCTAAGCACCCAGTGGCCTCCATAATCTGAGTCTGATGCTGGCCGGCATTTAAAGCCTGGTGGGTCACTGACCTGCTTGCTTCTGGCGCGTGTCGGGTAACGGGGATGTGGTCAGGGGGCCCACTCCTCGTTCTCTGTGGGGCACGGGCTCCTCACCCCCTCTGGAGCACCTTATAGGGGGACTAAGATGCTAAACAGCCCCAATTTCTCGTGGGGTGTGGGGGTAGGTCGGGCAGCTGCCGGGTTTGGGCCCCAGCCCTGCCTGTCACTGCCCGCGTGGCCTTGGGCAAACACCGCCATCCACAGTCTGAGCCTGCATCCCCTCTCAAAGGGTCGCAGTGCCTACCGTGTAGGTCACCATGCACAGGGACCCACAGGCTCTTCACGCTGTCCAGAGTCTGTCCCCTCCACCCTGGACATTGGCCAGGTCATTCTTGGCGGGGTGGGGAGCAGCATCCCTGGCCTCCACCCACTTTGTGCCTGGAGTGTCTCTGGACTTCACCAGGGGTCCCCTGGGTACAGAATCACACCCACTGAGCACCAACGCTGTAGGCATTAAACAGTCTAGAAGGAGGTGGCCGTGGGTAAGTAGCATCCATGGGGCTCCTGCAGTGTGCCCTCCTAGAATGTGAAGGCTGCATTTTAAGGGAGATCAGTTTGTTAAAAATTCTCCAGAGGTGCCCGCTCCTCTGCCAAGGTAGCTGTGCAGGTATTTCACAACATCAACGTTCTAGATCTGCGGGAAGCAGATCAGACAGGTGGGCCTTGTGTTCTCTGTCCCCGGGGCTCTGCTTCCAGTTTCACCCGAGTGGGGCATGTGCACGGGTGGCTGTATCCAGACGGCCTCCGTGTGCACACATGTGTTAACCTGTGTCTTGGGCCATCAGACATCTGGGCACTTAGGATTCAAATGGACATTCGTGTAGAAAGGATACAAAGCTTCCTTTTCTTGTGAAAGGAGGAGCTGCCCCTCTGGCTGGCGGCTCCCGGTCCCCAGCACAGTGGCGAAGCACAGCTGGTCACTCCCCCCTCTGTCCCTTGGCACCGTCCCTTGCAGTGGACACAGCAGTCATTGCTTTCTTCCGTGTTGTGTTGTGACAGCCCGGTCGTCCTCACGGCCGCTCAACCCTGGGCAGACTACCAAGCCCTTCTGCGTGAGTCAGCGCGTCTAAAAACAGGAGCAGCCTGCCCGTTGGGGTGTCTTGAGGGTAGAGGAGGTTCTCTACTGCGAGGCCTGCCTCACAGCACACTTGTTTGTGGGCCAGGGCTGCCCGAACAAGGTGCCACCGGCCCCACGGCTTAAACAGCAGAAACGTGTGGACTCGCAGTTCTGGAGGACTGAAGTCCAAGATTAGGTGTCGATGGTGCTGGTTCCCCCTGAGGCCATGGGGAGGACCCTCTCGGGGCTCTCCCAGCTCCTGGCAGGGGCCGTTGATCTTTGGTGTTGCTTGGCTTGTGGGTGCTCATCCAACATCTGCCCTGGGCCACACGGCATCCTCCTGTGTTCCTTTCTGTGTCCCAGTCCCCCCACTCCACTCCTTTTTTTCTGAGACAGGGTCTCACTCTGTCACCCAGGCAGGAGTGCAGTGGCCTCCATCACAGCTCACTGCAGCCTCCAACTCCTGGGCTCAAGCGATCCTCCTGCCTCAGCCTCCCAAGTAGCTACAGGCACGTACCACCATGCCCGGCTAATCTTTTCTATTTTTTGTAGAGATTAAGGTCTCACTACATTGCCTAGGCTGGTCTCGATCTCCTGGCCTCAAGGGATCCTCCTGCCTTGGCCTCCCAAAGTGCTGGGATTAGAGGCGTGAGCCACCACATCTGGTCCACGTTTCCCCTTTTTATAAGGACACTGGTTATTGCACTAGGGTCCCACCCTACTCTGGTATGCAAATTCCGTCTGCAAAGACCTCATTTCCAAATAAGGTCACATTCTGAGGTCTCAGCAGTTAGGACTTCAGCACATGAATTTGGGGGACACAGCCCGTAACAGCATTCAGCGATTGGAGCCTCCTGTCCGTGTGACTGTGTGCGCGCAGAGGGTCATTGGTGCTCAGCCTGGGGTAGAATCTGGCAGACGAGACCCCAGCGTGTGCCGTTTCTGTGCCACGTTAGCTCAAGAGGAGAACGTCAGCCCTCCTGGGTCCTGGGACAGCGATTCTCCGTCTACGTGTTTGTTATTTCAGTCGCTTTTTGGAAATCGGATCCGGGCACAAAGCACACAAGAGTAACAAGTTATTACGAAGCAGCTGTCACAAGCAAATGTGAAATTTGTTCCAGCCCAGCATTTTCCCTCATTCAGCCCCAGGCTGGTGGTCCCCTCGGCCAGGCCCCGTCCAACCCAGCCTGCGTTTCAGGATCTTCCCCCCAGAACCCCTCTGGGGAGCGAGCTCAGCCCGTACCTGATCCCAGCAGGTCCCCACTCCAGAGACCTAGGGCTGCCTCTGCCTTTCCCTCTACGTCCGGGTGCCCAGGGCACAGGCCACAGCCAAAAAGGTGGCCCGCTGCACTGAGCCTGTCTCTCCCTGTGTGCCGGTCCAATGGCGGAAGGAAGCAGCCCCTCTCAGGGAGACACCCTGGGCCCTGGGTGGGGAGGGCCCCCAGGAAAGGCGAGCGGCCCAGCCTGAGAGGAGCAGGTGGGAGGGAGGCCCTGCTGAGGGGACGGTGGTGGTTTCAGATGGCGGGGGGCCCATCCCTGCACCAGGGCCTCCTGGGCGTGCTGCCCTGCCGCACCTTGATGCCAGTGCGGCCTTTCTGCTGCCACCTCCAGCCAGGAGAAGCCTCCATTGCTCCAGGAGAACCGCTCAGTCCAGAAGTGTTTCTGGCAGAGCCATGGCGAGTGTCGATTTGGGCTCTTCTAGCACGTGTGCAAGAAGAGCCTCCGCCCAGGGTTTACATTCCCTAAAACCACGCAGTGCCTGCCAGTGCAGGGCTGCACACCCAGCTGTGCACTCCGCGTCTTCCTCCTCCTCATACCCACCCCTTGGAGATCTGCTATCACTTTTCCGGGTGACAGAGGAGGAAACTGAGGCCCAGAGTTGCTTCCCTGAGGTCACACAGCCAAAAACAGCCAACCCAGGTCTGCGCTGCATGACTTACGCTGAGGAATCATGATATTAGTAGCAGATGCCGAGGGGCCCCGAGAGCCGTGGTCCAGACAGCAGCTCTAATGGGCATTTCCCACTTTCCAGACATGGGGACCGAGGCTCAGACAGGTCGAGTCACCCACCCAAGGGTCCTGGGAGCTCAGAGGCCAGGTCACCCGGCTCCTCGGCCCCCACTTCTCGAGTCACGCTGCTGTGATCCACGACCCAAAACGTCCCCAGCCCCTCCCTCAAATGCAAGGGCTGTGCCTTAGCCAGGTCTGGGGCTGCCATTGGATGACCACAGTCTGGTGGCTTAAAGCCACAGAGATTGGTTCTCTCCTGGCTCTGGGGCCAGAGGTCTGAAATGAAGGCGTCGCAGGGCTGGGCTCCCATGAGGCCTTGCTGCTCCAGGAGGAGCAGTCAGGAGGACTGGGGGTACGGCGGGCAGAGCCGGGCAGCCCCCGCCTGCCTGCTGACTGCAATTGCTTCTGGCCGTCTGCGCGGGCAGATCAGTGAACTCCAGAACCTTGGGGTCCCCATCTGCAAAGGGGCACAGTTAGGCATTTCCACCTCAAGTGAGATGAACCAGCACCAGGAGAATGGCTCTTGCAGGGCGAGTTAGGGGATAGAGCTGGGGCGTCTGTGGTGGGCGTGAAAGGGCATAGTGGGGTGGGGGACTTGCCTGTGCCCCCAGCACTCAGGCTCCCAACTTGGTCCCGCAGATCCTGAGGACCCCCCAGCGTTGCTCCTCCCGGCTCAGGATGGACAACAAGAAGCGCCTGGCCTATGCCATCATCCGGTTCCTCCACGACCAGCTGCGGCACGGGGGGCTCTCGTCTGACGCCCAGGAGAGCTTGGAGGGTAGGTGGGCGCCCGCCATCCTCCCTCAGTACCCCCATCCCTGGTCTCAGTGAGAGGAGGCTTTGAAGGTGCCCTCAAGAAGCCGGCGGGCTCCTGTCCGGTTCCTGCCAGGCCTCCGTAGCATAGAAAACCAGTGTGGGGCTTGGGACCGACACCCCTGGGACAAACCCAGTCACGCAGGACTTGCCTTGGGGCTGGCTTCAAGCTCTCCCTCCAGCCGGGTTCCCTTGGAGGTTTGACGGCGTCCCGGGGACCTTTCCCCCAACACACACAGACAGCCTGAGCCCCCACTGCCCCTTAGCCAAGATTGTGACCCCCACAGAGGCCCAAGGTCACCACCTGCTCTGCCTATGGCCTCCCCTGCTGTCTCAGGGTGTGCAGGGCATGTCCGTCTGTCTCCAGTTTCTGAGGCTCGAGGCTCAGGAAGGAGGAGAATCCGAAGCAGGGGCCCCAAGGGGCACAGACGTGCCCAGTGTGTCCGGCGTCTCTGAGAACAGCGCAGCTGGAGAAGAGCGCCCGTGAGCCCTGCCCTTTGGGCCCTGAAAAGTAAGCTCGGGATCGTGTTTGACACGTGTGGGTGACTTTTCCCCCCTTCCAGTTGCAATCCAGTGCCTGGAGACCGCTTTTGGGGTGACAGTGGAAGACAGTGACCTTGCACTCCCTCAGACCCTGCCGGAGATATTTGAAGCAGCTGCAGCCAGCAAGGTGAGCCTCTAGGCTTCCCCCGGCCACTGCCCCCCAGTTAAGAGCAGCAGCAGTGGGTGGCGTCTGCAGGGCCTGGGTTCTCCACCTGCATCATCTTGGGGGCTGGGAACCGCGGGCCTCAAGGAGCCATTGGCTGTCCTCTTCCTAGAGGTGGGGCCAGAGGCATGGGGGCCAGGAGTGCCCTGCAGAGACTCCAGGTCCCTCGAGGCCTGGCTGCCCTCTGTGGCGGCCCTGGAAGTCAGAGGGTACTGGGCTGGGGAGAAAGGACAGAGGTCGTCTTTGCCCCGGGGCCAGGAGATGCCGCAGGACCTGAGGAGCCCCGAGCGGACCCCGCCTTCTGAGGAGGACTCGGCAGAGGCAGAGCGCCTCAAGACTGAAGGTGAGGGAGGGGCTCCCTGTCCCTGCAGGAGTAACTGCCTGGATGTGGGGGCCACGGGAGAGGGGGCAGCCACCTGGTCCAGACCAGCCTTGCTGCCCCCGGGGCTGGGGCTGGGGAGGTGATTGTGAGAGCACAGACGCACGACAGCTGGCGGTTCCTCAAAGGGTTGAACAGAATGTCCATGGGGCCCAGCAATCCCACTCCCAGAGCCTCGCCCAAGAGACCTGGGAATGTGTTCCCACGACGGCTTAGCCGTGAACATTCACAGCAGCGTTGTTCATGAGAGTCAAAGGTGAAAACAGTGTAAGGGTCCATGGATGGGTGGTGGATAACCCAAGGTGTTCCCTCCACGCGCTGGAGTATCACTGAGCCAGGAAATGGGATGAGACTCTGACACAGGCCACAGCATGGATGGACCTTGAGGACATTGTGCTCAGTGAGAGACGCCAGACACAGAAGGACACACAATGTGTGACTCCATTAATATGAAATGTCCAGAACAGGCAAATCCAGAGACAGGACGTGGATTCGTTGTTTCGAGGGGAGGGGGAGTGACTGCTGATGGGGACAGGGCTTCCTTTTGGGATGATGGAATGTTCTAGAATTTGATAGCAATGATGGTGGTACAACATAGTGAATATACTAAAAACCACTGAATTGTGCTTTAGGGTGAGCTTTACGGTGTGTAAATTGTATCAGTAAAATTGTTTTTAAAAACACAGGCAGAGGCCCATCTCCCCGACCCCTGCTCCTGAATTGGGGTCACGGGGTAGGAGTGGAAAGCTTGGGTTTGTGTCCTCAGAGCTGGGTCTGGGCCAGCCTTACCCCTCCCACCAGCCGGGACCTGTGCCTTAGAGAAAAATCCCGTTGCTAAGTGTTCTGGCACACGGGCCCCCGCCTGGGCTGTTTCCGAAGGAAAAGAAAAAGGACAGTGTTGGTCCCTGAGCTGGGGTTACCACCCACGCAGTGATGGCTGCCATCGCTGGCACAGGCGGGGTCCTGCCTCCCAGCCCCACACCTTAGCGGGTGCAGAGACCAGAGCTGGCGGCTGGACTCCAGCAGGTCCACATGCCTCCGTAGCCAAGACTGAGAGTTAATCCCCTTGAGTACACGCCCAGAAGAGCCAAGAGAGATGTCTAGACCCCTGAGTCAGGTGCAGATGACTTGGCTGAATTTTCTTTCCTTCCTCTTCAGGGAACGAGCAGATGAAAGTGGAGAACTTCGAGGCCGCCGTGCACCTCTACGGCAGAGCCATCGAGCTGAACCCGGCCAACGCCGTCTACTTCTGCAACAGGTACCAGCTCGAGCCTGCCCAGGCGGGGTGGCCGGGGAGGGGGGCACATCCTCGTCCTCCGAGATGCTCCACAAGGGCCTGAGACTGAGGAGGCCTCTGCCAGTGAGGGGTCGTCGGGGGCAGTTCCACACGCGGGCAGGTGTGAGGGGCAGTGAGGGGGTTGGGGAGAGTCGGTAGTGACGCTGAAACCAGGTGACTCAGTGCTCCACACAGGACGTTACACCAAGAAAATAACCCAGAATGTGAGAGCATCTGTGCGTCTGTTCACGGTAGCGAGACTAATAATAGCAGAGGGCCGCGTCCGGCCTCCGCTTGCGGCGGAAAGGCTGAGTAACCGCGGAGCCTCTGGCCTGGAGCTGCGCTCATGGGCTGGCCGCCACCAGGGGGAGGAGTGCGAAGCAGAGACTCGCCCGCTCTCCTGGGCGGCCACAGCGTAACCTGCCCCGCCATGGGCGCAGCTGCGTTGGGGTTTTGTCTGTCTCTTACCTTGTGGTTTGTGTCTACTCCAAGCTCGGGGGAGTTGCAGGAATCGTGCAGAGCGCTCCCGCCTGCCCTGCCTTCCGCGCGGCCGCTGGTCACGGGGTGGTTTCCCCTTAACGCCTCGCTGTGCCTGGGACACGAGGAGGAACCTTAAGTGAAATACGAAAACTCGGGAAAATGGCTCGTGCATCGTAAGCCGGGAGCCTTGATGTCAGCCCCTCAGTAGAGCTGGATCCGTTTTTCGTAACATTTCGTTATTTGCAGCATAAACCAGGCTCCTGCTCACTGCTCTCGTCCGACCGTAAACCTAAACACCTTCACAAACAGATAAAGCTCAGAGTCGCCGTTCTGAGCAGCCCGTGGTGTTTTGAGCCCATCACCTCTCAGCAACCCCATATCAGCCCCATCTCCATGGGGAAACTGAGGCTCACACCCCAGGTGGTGCCTCTCAGCGCGTGAGGAACACGGCTGACTTCCTCCCGCTGCCCGCGTGGCGCAGAGCCGCTGGCGAGGGGCCGCCCTGCCCTTGTCTCCCCAGAGCCGCGGCCTACAGCAAGCTGGGGAACTACGCGGGGGCGGTGCAGGACTGCGAGAGGGCCATCTGCATAGACCCGGCCTACAGCAAGGCCTACGGCAGGATGGGGTGAGTGCTGCCGGCGCCTGTCCAGCCCATCTTCCCAGTCCGGGCCACCCCCGCTTTGGGTGGTTTTTCCACTTCCACAACCGATTCTCCGACCCCAGTCCAGTCCCGACACGAACTCCAGAGTGAGCATGGCCCCTGCGGGATTTCTCCGGATCTCTCTGCGGGTTGGGGAGGGTGGGCTGGGAGTCCACTCTCTGCTCCACGCCTGCCCTTCTGGGGACCAGCTCCATCCGGGGCTCTGCCCCACCGGTCACCTCCTTCTACAACCCAGGCGAGGGTTTGCGGGGCTGCTGCTACGAGACGAGAGATGCTCCTGTCGTTCAGGAAGTCCCAGGGGTTCTAGGAGCCCTGTGCGGGGAGCCAGGGCGGAGACCAAATGCACGTTTCTCACTGCCGCACACGTAGCCCTCCCTCCGCTCAGCCCCACCTTTGGGCTTGGGAAGTGCTTTGGTGTGGGGCGCTGTGAGCAGGCAGGGGATGATGCCATCCCTGGCAGTTTGGGGGTGGCTGGGGCCCACGGGGACTAGGGTTTGGAGAGGGCCCAGTGGAGTTGGGGTGACAGGGACAGGCCGCCTCCCGGGGCCATCTCTGTCCCGCAGCCTGGCGCTGTCCAGTCTGAACAAGCACGCGGAGGCCGTGGCCTACTACAAGAAGGCGTTGGAGCTGGACCCCGACAATGAGACGTACAAGTCGAATCTCAAGATCGCGGAGCTGAAGCTGAGAGAGGCGCCGAGTCCCGTGAGTCCGGCAGGGAGGCGGGGGCAGGCCGAGAGTGTGCTCACCGGCTCAAGGCTTGGCCTGTGTGTTGTAAGGGGCCCCGGGTGTGTTTCAGTCAGATGTGGTGAGACACAGAGCGGGAGTGACTGTCGTAGGGAAGACGTTCACGCCCGTAGGTCCCTAGAAGCAGGAGGCGGGCAGGAGCCTTCACTGCGGCTTTGGAGGCAAGGCAGCGTGAGCAGACTCGGGTTGGCTCGTGTGAATCACGTCAGCGGGCCCCGGGTGCAAGGGCCACCCCTGGGCATCTGGTACCTGGCCCTGGTGATTAGGGAGGACGGATCTCAGCCCCCAGCGTGGGCGCTCAGTGCAGGAGGCGTGGGGTGTGAGCGCCTGGCTGGCTGGTTTGCATCTGAAGGCTGCACTTCTGGCCAGCCCTTTGCTATCTAGGAGTCGGCCACCCCTGGCAGGGGCCGGCTCTCCCAGGTCTGCAAGGCCCCAAGATGTCAAAGTATCAGAACACAGAAAAAAAAGCTGTGGATAACATACCACGCTTTTCCCAAAGCAATCGGCCCTGTGGTTGGTGCCTTGTTCACAGCCCTCTCTAGCCGCGGGGACTGACTGGCTCAGGTGGACAGACCATCGAGCCCTGTGGGGGACGACGTTTCTCAGTTCCCAGGGGCCTGCCCATCACGGTCCGTGTCCAGGCATGACTAACCAGTGCCGTTCTCACCCGCAGACGGGAGGCGTCGGCAGCTTCGACATCGCCGGCCTGCTGAACAACCCGAGCTTCATGAGCATGGTTGGTAATGGCCCCCGACCTTCCACAGGCCCCCCCCTTCCCACCCCTCTGCGTCCCCACACAACGCAGGCGCTCATCTGCCAAGTCACGGCTCTGCCTGGGCCCAGGCTTCCCACTGTCGGCCTTTGGTACCAGATGATTCTCCCTCCTTGGGGGCATCCTGGGCGCTTCAGGGTGCTGAGCCGCACCCCCGGCCTCCAGCCACTCCATGCCAGGGGGTCCCCCACCTCAGTCGTGATGATCAAAAATGTGCCAGATGTTGGCCAGGCGCAGTGGCTCACGCCTGTAATCCTAGCATTCTGGGAGGCCAAGGTGGGTGGATCGCTCAAGGTCAGGAGTTCGAGACCAGCCTGAGCAAGAGCGAGACCCCCGTCTCTACTAAAAATAGAAAAATTATGTGGACAACTAAATGTATATACATGTAGAAAAAATTAGCCAGGCATCGTGGCGCATGCCTGTAGTCCCAGCTACTCGGGAGGCCGAGGCAGGAGGATCGCTTGAGCCCAGAAGTTTGAGGTTGCTGTGAGCTAGGCTGACACCACGGTACTCTAGCCCGGGCAACAGAGTGACACTCTGTCTCAAAAAAAAAAAAGAAAATGTGCCAGATGTTGATGTCACATGTCTCCAGGACCTCCCCAAGCAAGGCCCACCAGTAGTGAGCACAGTGGATAAACGGCATCCTGCCCGTCGCGGCCAAATAACCGGGAAAATGAAAAACCGCACCCCACCCCTAACCAGCCTCCTTCCCCCTCACAGTGGGGGGCCAGTGGTGACGGCACAGCCACGTCCCCTTCCTGAGGTGCAGATGAGATAACTCGGTAGCTGGAAGACGCCTGCTAAGTTCCTGCTTGTCCACTTTAAGTAGGTCTCAAGGGGTAATCCTCATGGGCAGGTTAGCACAAGGAGATGCCCGGGACAGCACTCGCACTTGATAGAACAAAGCTGGAGACCAGCCAGGCCCCAGCAGTGTCAGGACTGAAAGGCGTCTGCACAGCCAACCCCAAGCCGCCAGTAGAAGTGGGATGTGGCACTGTGGGATCTTGCTCAAAACACACGTCCACACGGGACGCCAGTGGTAAATGCGAGGTCGCAGCTCGTGAGGAAGGAGAGGCAGAATGTGGGAGGAGGCTGGGAGAGCCCACATGCCCAGCTCCTGCTGGTGTTGCATGTGCTTGGGTCGCAGATCCAAGCTTGATTCTGTTAAAGATTTTTTTTTGAAGTTTTTGTTACAACCCTGGAGTCAGCCAGCGCCACACATTGGGCGAGTGCTAGAGGAAATGCGCGCCTCACCGAGGCGTTCGACTCCTGGCACGGCCTGGAAGATGAAGATCTTTAATTAAAAAAAATAACGTGTGTGGAAGCTCGCTTTTTCTGACAAAGCTGTTCTTTTCCTCAGGCATCAAACCTAATGAACAATCCCCAAGTTCAACAGCTGTAAGTGACAACCATTCTCCTTTGTATCTGCTTGTGGCTAAATGTCTTTTTACTGTGGCAAGATGCACATAACATAAAACTCGACATTTCAACATTTGAAAGTGTACAACTTAGGCATTAAGAGCATTCACAATGTCGTGCAGCCGTCACCAGTACTTTTAGTACCAAAACATTTTCATTACTTCCGAAAGGAAGCCCCATCCCCATCAGTGGTCACCCCCAGCCCCTGGCACCCACGAATCCACGTCCCGTCTCTGTGGATCTGCCTGTTCTGGACATTTCATGTAAATGGAGTCGCACACCGTGTGTCCTTCTGTGTCTGGCATCTCTCGCTGAGCACGATGTTCTCAAGGTCCCTCCACACTGTGGCCTGTGTCAGAGCCCCGTCCGTTTTCGTGGCCGAGTGACATTCCAGTGTGTGGAGAAACCGCGTTGGTTTATCCATCACCCATCCGTGGACACTTAACCTTGCTTTCACCTTTGACTCTTATGAACAACGCTGCTGGGGACATTGGGGCACAAGTCGTTCTTTGAGTCCCCGTTTTTAGTTACCTGGGGTGTGTCCCTAGGAATGAATTGCTGGCTCACAGGGTAGCTGTTTAACTTCCTGGGGAACCGTCAGCCTGTTCCACGGTCAGATCATAAAGCACAGTTGCCCAGCCACAGCACTGCCGGAGCGTCCTCTGGGGCGGGGCCGTCCTGGCCCCTGCAGGTGCTCTGCAGTGTCCCAGCCTCCACTCAATAGATGCCAGGAGCTGCCCCTGCCCTGGTCATGACAGTTAAATGCTGACATGGCCAAGTGTCCTCTGGGGACAGGATCACCCAGGCTGGGAACTGCTGTCTTTGCCAAAAAAGGATGTTCCTGGGAAAGCTGATGAAATTCACAGGGCCTGAGGAGGGTGGGTTTGGGACCTGTGGGGTCCGACAGGTGCCAAGAGAAGGGGAAGGGGGTGAGGAGGAATTCTCTCCCAGGCCATCGATGAGGGGCCGCAGTGGGGCTGCGCAGCTGCTGTCCTGTCTGTGCGTCATGGGTTCTCTCCTTGCAGCATGTCCGGGATGATTTCAGGCGGCCACAACCCCTTGGGAACGCCAGGCACCAGCCCTTCGCAGAATGACCTGGCCAGCCTCATCCAGGCGTGAGTGGCCCCCTCGGGGAGGGCGTGGGTGGGCGGCAGGGCGGGCACACGGACAAGAGGGAAGCGGGGACACAGAAGGACCTGGCATCCTCCAGGTGGCCAGAACCGCCTGAGGGGTCAGTGGGGGCAGGCGGGGAGGTGCATCCCCTCCTCCTGGGCCCGGCTGAGACCCGACACCTCCCCGCAGCGGCCAGCAGTTCGCTCAGCAGATGCAGCAGCAGAACCCGGAGTTGATAGAGCAGCTCAGGAGTCAGATCCGAAGTCGGACCCCCAGTGCCAGCAACGACGACCAGCAGGAATGACCGGCCATGTGAGTCCCTGGCGGGGCAGCAGGGGGCACAGGAGCCATGCTCAGGAGGGCCACCCTGAGTCACGGAGGCCGGGGGGAGGTCTCAGATCTCAGGACTCTCCCGTGGATCAGAGCCGTGGGGGGGTTGGGGCTGACCCCCACGGGCAGCCCCCATGTGCACAAGTGTCAGGACAGCCACTGCAGAGGTGGCAACGAGGTCGCCCGGGCAGTGGGGAAGCTGGGGCCGGGCACCTGCCTTTGCATCCACACCCGAGTGGTCTGCCTGCGCTTTGTGGGGTTCTTTTGTTGCTGTTTTCTCACTGTGAGCAGGTGTTACATTTACAATTCTCAAAAACATACCCAGACGTCCCAGGTGGGTTCAGGGCCCCGTGGCCGTTCTCCGTCCCCAGGGGTTCCTGGACTCTGTGTCTTGTCTCCAGCCAACGCTGACTCCCTGGGGTGGGTGGCAAGTGGCCCCCTGTCTTCCCCAGGAGATGTTTTATTCTGCTTCGACGGGACCTCTTTTTATTTTGCCATCATCTCCCCTCACACGCATACTCATACTTTTTAAATTTTTTAACCATGCTCACTCTAGAAAATTTTAAAGGACGGAACATTAAAAAGCATTAAGAGTAACCTTTTATCTTTCTGCCCAGAGCAGCAACCAGCATTAATATTTTGGGCACCATTTCTTCTTCTCTATCTCTCTTTTTTTTTTTGAGACGGGGTCTCACTCTGTTGCCCAGGCTGGAGTGCAGTAGTGTCATCACAGCTCACTGCAGCCTCCAACTCCTGGGCTAAAGTGACCCTCCTGCCTCAACCTCCCAAGTAGCTGGAACTACAGGTGCCACCATGCCTAGCTTTTTTTTTTTTTTAGAGAAGGGGTCTCACTGTGTTGTCCAGGCTGGTCTGGAACTCCTGGGCTCAAGTGATCCTCCCTCCTTGGCCTCCCAATGTGCTGGGATTACAGGTGTGAACCACCACACCTGGCCCTTCTCCTTTTTAATAAGCTTTTACATTTTTGCTTTTTTAAAAAACATATTCTAGATCAATTTTACACTTTTGTAACCTTATTTCCAAAGTAGCTTCACCAACACTTTCATGTCTATACTAGTAGAACCTTCTAGATAGTGGCCATGTTCTCTCCGCTGATACAAAGCCCCCAGCCACACGTGGCCACGGTGTGAACGTGGCCCGTCTGCCCTGGAATGGCTCCTCCCTGGACAGTGCTGCGGCCTGGGCTCCCGCCTGGGCCCTGACCGCTGACGCCACGTGTCTCTCCTCCAGCTGCCCCGACCGCGTCTTCCCGGCCGTCCGGAAGCATTCTCATGTTTTACCACTTCCTCCTGCTGGGCCGCTTGAGAGAGAAGAAATTGGATGTGCATGTTAAGATGGATTTTTCTCCCTGTTTTTCCTTTGCCCCTCCCATTTGTACTCCCTCACAGCCCCCAGACCCCTCTCGAAACAAGAGCCAGCAAGCCGAACGCAGACCAGCAACCATCTCCCCTCCACCCCCAGAAGCCCAGTCACTAAAGTATTTTCTAGAACTCTGGGGGTGTGTCTCGGGCTGCCCTTGGAGAAGTGGCAGGTTTGGGGTTGAGCCACGTGGCGCATTCCCGTGGCTGCGGGAGCTCTTTTTATAGTCCCCTCCCCCATCCTTGGGTCTGTCTTCAAGAACTTTCCTGTCCCGTGAGAAGCCACCTTCTAAGTCGACCCTGCTCGCCCGGTCACCCTGGCCGCCTGCCTGCCCAGGAGAGCTCACTGCCAGCTGAGGCCTGGGCGCCAGTGTCCGCCCGTGCCCCGTGGGCCACGTGTCTTTGCATGAGGAACTCTTCAGCTGCAGATGCCTGAGAGTCGACTGCTGTCACCCGCGCCTCGGTACCCAGGACCAGCATCTGTGACTTCTCTTCCAGCCGAGCGTGTTGACAGACATGCGTTCCATTTCTTCCCGCCCTCCCCAGTCCTCACGGCTGACAGCCAGTGGCATGATCGTGGCCTGTTGTCTCAGGCAGAGGTCCACCTTTGTGTGTCCCATTTTGCTGTCCTGCCCCGATGTGGCACAGGCCCGGGGTCCTCGTGGGCCTGAAACAGCCACCGGAGCTGGGAAGCGTGGCCTTGGCTCCTGAGGGCTGGGGCAGGAGGTGAGCTGTCCCAGCAGCAGTGTTATCAGCTGGCGCGTCCTGAGCTCCCTGGCAGTCTCGGGCCGTCCGCGAGGTAGACGCAGTACCGTGTGTCGTAGGTTACCAGTAGGAAGAAGGGCCACCGCCGGCCACGGCAGCCAGATGTGTGCTGACTCCCGTGCTAACTGCGGTGCAGAGCGTGACGTGTGGGAATAAATAGACGTCACGATCTCTGTCCATCTCTGTGTTGACCTCTGGGCGCCACTGACACCCCCTCAATCCCAAACTTCCGGGAACACCCCAGCAGAGTTTGCAGACCACCCAGGCTGTTGTGAGTTAGTCACCTCAGTGCCTGGAGCACGAGACCCCCTGTGTCAGCCCTTCCGGAGGTGCCCGGCCTTCACTCCTCCAGCCAGAGGAAGAACCGAGATTTGCAGGGGTGAAGTTCAGGTTCAGCCGTTATCCACTGTCAGCTCCCAGAAATCACACCCCAAAAATCACAAATAACGATGAGAGAACAGCACTCGGTCCCATAGGGAAGGCCGGAGGTGAGGCCTGGGCCACAGCTGGAAGGTGGGCAGGGTTCTTCAGGTTAAGGCGGTGGGTCTCATCTAGGCGGTAAGGGCACACTCAGCAGTGTCTAGGGACACTTGTGGCTGTCACAACTGCAGGGGGAGAGCTCCTGGCATGGAGTGGGTGGAGGCCGGGGACACTGCTCACCACCTGCAGTGCCCAGGACGGCCCAGTGCAGAATGACCCGGCCACAGCATCAGTGTCATGGGGGACCTCAGTAGAAAGGCAAAGTCTTGGTCCCACCCTAGACCTGCTTGGGGGGTGGAGCCAGTCAGGTGTGTTCGGGGAGCCCTCTGGGTGATCGTAACGCACACCAGAGCGTGAGAAGCCCCGGTCCGGTCTGTGTGTTCCCCTAGTCCAGCTCCCTGTTGGATCTGCATTTAAGCAAGCAACCCAGGTGACTTGGACGCACCTGCTTGGAGAACCCCGCTTTGAGAAACACCAGTGGACACTAGACTGTGCATTGCATATGTCCTTGTCAGGTCCTCCCAGGTCCCTCTGTTCGTTGCCCCCACCGTGCTTTGTCCACCGCCGGGGGAACCCGCACAGCCTCTGCCCAGTTCACCCCAAACCCAGCCCAGGTGCTGAGGACGCATCCAGGAACTTTCTGTTCTGGAGTCACAGGGGCGGAGAGGAGGGGGTGGGGAGGAGGAGCTGTCAACATCTCATCCCAGAAGCCACCGGCTCCTCTGTGTGACTTGACGGGAACCGTGTCGGAGATAATTACTGCTCGATCCCACACGCGTCAGAAATAGGATCTTTCTGCATATTCCCGTCAGAGGTGCGCTGTTCAAAGAGACGGCAACTAGATGTGGATCGAGTTTAAGTCGTGACTTGGGCTTCCAGGAGCAGGTTGAGCCTTGAGACAGAAAGCAGCTGCCACCATCTGAAATCAGGGCTTGGGAGGCTCTGCTGCCTCTCTGCACTCTGGAAGGGCAATTCCCGGGCAGCCCAGCCCCACCGGGGTTGCAAACCCCACCAGACAAAGTCCCGTGATGCTCCAGGAGGAGAGAAATTGTGTCTTTCACAGGAGCAGAGGTTCTCAACTGGCGGCAGTTTTCTTCCCTAGGGACACTTGGCAATGTCTGGGGACATTTTTGATTGTCACAGCTTGGGAAGAGGGGGAGCTCCTGGCATGGGGTAGGGGGAGGCAGGGACGATGCTCAGCATCTGCAGTGCCCAGGACGGCCCCAGCTCAGAGGACGACCCAGCCCGGTGTCCGCAGCGCCCAGGGGGAGAGACCTGGCCGTGCAGTTTTACTGGCCCATAGTTGCCGCCAGATACACGTGTCCAGTAAGTGAATGTCCCAAACCAATTTGCCACCAAAAAATTAATTTGTTCACTGGCTCTTGAGTGTCCCTTTCTCTTTGAAGGAAAATATTTCATGCCAAACTGGGTAACTTGAGAGCCCAAAACTAAGTCCACTTCCCCATCTAGCAAAATCTGTCTTTTCAAACTGTTATTTCAAAATCTGAGCGGAGGGCAAGCACGCGGGAGGTGGCCAGCATAGACGAGGAGCTGGGGCGATGCCGGTCGGGGCCACCAGGAGGCGCGCCGCGGCCTGCCCTGCGGAGCCCACCTGCGCCTGCACCTTCGGCTGGAGCATCCAGGCGGGGGTGAAGGGTACAGTGGCTGGTCCCAAAACAACCCAGGCTGGAGCCCAGGTGCAGACCTCAGAACTGGCTCTCCTTTCAGGATGACATGCAGGAAACGTCCCCCCGAGCAGGGAGGTCCTGTTCCCATGAGGCCGCAAGTGTGGATGCAGCTGACCAGCCTGAGCCCAACTCCTGGGCTCAAGCGATCCTCCTGCCATGGCCTCCCAAAGTGCTAGGATTACAGGTGTGAGCCGCCGTACCTGACCTATTTCACATTGTTTTATTTTGTATTTCCATGATTATCTTCATAGATTGAACATCTTTTCTTATATTTATTCATCTCTTATATTCTCCTGCGAATCATCCATTCATCTGTCTTCTCTTTTTTTTTTTTTTTTTTTTTTTTGAGACAGAGTCTCATTCTCTTGCCTGGGGCGAGTGCCATGGCGTCAGCCCAGCTCACAGCAACCTCAAACTCCTGGGCTCGAGCAATCCTACTGTCTCAGCCTCCCGAGTAGCTGGGACTACAGGCATGTGCCACCATGCCCGGCTAATTTTTTTTTTCTATATATATTTTTAGCTGTCCAATTAATTTCTTTCTATTTTTGGTAGAGACGGGGTCTCGCTCTTGCTCAGGCTGGTCTCGAACTGCTGAGCTCAGGAGGATCCGCCCGCCTCGGCCTCCCAGAGTGCTAGGATTACAGGCGTGAGCCACCGCGCCCGGCCTGTCTTCTCATTTTTATTTCAAGATGCTCATTCTCTCTCAAGTGCTCTGTCTCATAGATTATCAACATTTCCTCCCAGCCTGTCACTTGTATTTTAAACCCATTCACAGTGTCTTTTACTATGGAAGATTTTGGAACCGTCCGATGCAGTCAAATTTGTCAGTAGTTTTTTTTTTTTCTATCTCACTCTCAACATGCCTGTTCATACATAGGTCCTGGTGCCTAGGAGGTTTTCAGAAACATGTCTTGAATGAATAAAAGCCCACAGCATATGCAACTCCTTCTCTGAGCAGCCTCATTCTCCAAATAGTTATGAATAAATATTGCACGCTATTAATTCTTCCATAGGAAGGAGTCATCCCTGGTGTGCTGGTATTACGAGGCATCTTTCTTATTGTGAATTATGGAAAACAGAAACAGAATCAAATCACTCGGTGTCTCATAATAAAAATAGCTACCCACATACTGCGTGTTCCCCATGAAGAAGCAAGTGCCTTGCGGGCGGAACATGGCATTAAATGCTAAGAACTCGTAGACATCTCCTGTATGACCTCTGCGAAACTCGACTCAGTCTTTTGACACCTTCAATCTCTGTGCCTCCTCCAGCCTTTCCTATTTTAGGGAACAACACCAGAATCCATCAGACTGCTCAAACCAGAAGGCTAGAAGTCATCCCTGACACCTCCTCCCCCTGCAGCCCACGCAGGCAAACCAGTGCCGAGTCCTGTCGATTATTCACCCTCCAAAATATTTCTCAAATTCACCCACTCTCCGTCACCTCCCCTGCCAACTCCCTCATGGAAACTGCCATCGAGTCTTGCCCAAGTGGCTTTTAACTAGCCTCTCTGCTTCTATTCTTGCTTCCCTATAATTCAGCCTTTCTTTACACAGGACTCAAAATAATCTTAAAACATAAGTTAGATTACAACCCTCACCTGCTTAAAACCCTTCAGTGAATCACACTGCACTTAACGGTGAAGTCCAAATTCTGCAACGTAGTCTGTGAGCCCCGCCCTTATCTCTCCTCTCCCGGAACATTCGGCCAGCCTGGTGTCCCGGTTCCCCAAATACGGCAAAGCCTTTTCCACCTTTTCACCAACCGTCCTCTCTGTTGTCCCCACTTCTCAGCATACTTGACTTCATTAATTCCCACAAAGAACTCTTTTTTTCTTCACGGCGTTTAAGTCCAACCTACAGTCTTCCTATTATGTGTGTGCATTAGTTACCTATTGCTGTGTGACAAATGACCCCAAAACTTAGTGGCTTGAAACGGTATGGATTATCTCAGTTTCTGTGGGGCAGGGATCCAGGTGCAGTTTAGCAGGGTCTTCTTCTTCATTAGGTCCAGTCTACACCCAAAGAGGGGATGAATTACACAAGGGCAGGGATACCAGGAGGTAGGGATCATTTGGGACATCTTAGAAGTCTGCCTGCCACAGTATGTTATTACTTAACTCATACTTGTCTCTCTCACTGCACCATAACCTGTGAGGGCAGGGACTTTGCTTTTTCTTCCATTTTATTTTAAATTTTTAAAATTTATTTTTAAAAATTGTGGTGACACAGACATACCACAAAATCTACCATCTTAACCATTTTTAGAGCACAGCTCAGTGGCATTAAGCACATTCACATTGCCGTGCAACAATCATCACCCTCCATCTCCAGAACTTTCTCATCCTCCCAAACTGACACTCTGTGCCCATGAAACACTCACTCCCCACCCCCTCCCCAGCCCCTGGCATGCACCATCCTACATCCTGTCTTTGTGGATCGGACGACTCTAGAGACCTCCTGTGAGTGGAACCACACAGGATTTGTCCTTCTGTGATTGGCTTGTCTCACTGAGAGTCCCTTCTCATGCCGAGCTCATGGTAGGCCAGTGAGAAGATTTTGGCTAACAAAGGAGTCCAGTCTTCTCTTCCATAAGTCTGGTTGCTTTGATGGGGCTGTGGAGCAATCAGTTTTTTTAATTGATCTCAAAAAGATTCATTGTTAATAATCAGCCTTGATTTTACTTGACCTATCAGCAGCATTAACACAACCACCAAAATGATTCCATTAAAATATGTTGGATTTATCACATCTCTGATCAAAATTCTACAATGGCTTTCTATTTCCCTCAAAGGGCTCTCAGTGCCTTCTAAGGCCCTTCATGCTCTATCTCCTGATCTCCAACTATGCTTCCCACTTCACTTTGTTTTGGCGATGGTGGCCTTGTACACTCCTGGCCTCAGGGCCTTTGCACTTGCAGTTCCCTCTGTGTGGAATGCTTTGCCTTCATGTACCACTTGACTAACTTCTCCATGTTCAAATGTTTTCTCAAATATCTCTCAATGAGATCTAGCTGAGCATCTTTTTTTAAATTTCAGCATATTATGGGGGTACAGATGTTTAGGTTACGTATGTTGCCCTTGCCCTGCCTCCCCCCCATTATCTGAGCATCTTATTTAAAATAGGAACTCACCAGCTAGCACTCTTTTTTTTTTCTTTTTTTTTTTTCTGAGATGGAGTCTCGCTCTGTAGCCCTGGCTAGAGTGCAGTGCTGTCATCATAGCTCATTGCAACTTCAAACTCTGGGCTCAAGTGACCTTCCTGCCTCAGCCTCCCAAGTAGCTGAAACTACAGGTGCCACCACGCCCGGCTAATTTTTCTATTTTTAGTAGAGACGGGGTCTCGCTTTTGCTCAGGCTTGTCTCAAACTCCTGAGCTGAAGTGATCCTCCTGCCTTGGCCTCCCAGAATGCTAGGATTACACACGTGGGCCACTGCGCCCGGCTAAATCTACTTCTTAACAGAATGGAGATTTCTCAAAGAATTAAAAATGGAATTACCCTATGACCCAGCAATCCTCCTACTGGATATCTACCCGAAGGAAAAGAAATCAATATACTAAAAACATACCTGTACTTGTATGTTAATTGCAGCACTATTCACAATAACAAAGATATAAGATCAATCTAAAAGTCCATCAATGGAGGATTGGATAAAGAAAACGTGGTGTATATATACACGATGGAATACTATTCAGCCACAAAAAAGAACAAAATTATGTATTGTGCAGCCACATGGGTGGAACTGGAGGCCATTATCTTAAGTGAAACTACGTGCTCTCACAAGTGGGAGCTCGTCATGTGCACGCGTGGGAGCAGAGTGTGGAACAACACACAGTGGAGACTCGGAGGGGTGTGGGCGGGACGAGTGGGCAATGGGAGGTGCTTGGTGGGTACAATGTCCATTTAGTGACGGATGCACTGAAGGCCCCAACTGCACCACAATGCAATATATCAACGTAACAAAGTTGTACTTGTGCCCCATGGATATATACAAATAAAAAATAAATAACATAAATAAAGGAATCTGCTTCTTAGCCGTGGGGAAGGGCATCAGCGGCGAGGATGCTCGGAGAGGAGCCCTCTCTGGTGTAGGAAATCGCCTCCCGTCCCCTGCCAAGCGTCTCTGGCAGCGGGATTCAGCACCAGACACCCCTGGACAGCTCTGGGAGCCAAACCCCCACCGGAACCTCTCTTCGGCGGCACGCGTTTCCCACCGGAGCCTCCTGGTGGCTGCACCCGCCGCTCCGCGGGAGGAAACTACTTTCCCGTGCCGGTAGGAGAGGTGGAGTCGCGGGGTGAGTGGCAGCCTCAGTAGCCAATGGCGCGGAGAGTTCTGCTGGCGGCGCTCAGGGCGACCAATAGGCAGGGGCGTGGGCGGGGCGTGGGTAGCGGCGGGCCGAGCTGGTGCTGCTGGAGGCCGAGGCAGTGGGGTCCGGACCGCAGGGCGGTTGGCCGTCGGGCGGCCCTGGGCGGCGGGCAAGGGGCCCGGCGGAGGTAGGTGCGGCCGGGGGATGGGGGGCCGGGGCGGCGGAGCGCGGCCGGGCGGCCAGTGGCCTGGCGGACTCTGCCCGCCCGTTAGCCGAGGCCCGGCTCCGGCGTCTGACAGTGCGAGGCACGTAGGAGGCGCTCAATAAGTGCTGAATGAATGAATGAGTCTGTCCCCTCCGTGGCCCGGCCCGATCAGCCTCCAGTTTGAGAGCTTCCAGGTCTTCCTCACCTCCACTCTACAGACTGGGGCATCCAGCTAGCGGACGCGTTTATTGAGCGCCTACTGTGTGTCTCTGTGGCTCTGCGCTGGGTACTGCCGGGCTTGAGCGGAGCAGCCACCCTGTCCCCGTGGAGCTTACAGCGTAGCGGAAGGGACGACATTAAACGACCTTAAATGATGTAGTTCCCCGTGTAGCACAGGATAGAAGAAAATAACGCCAGGGAAGGGGATGCAGGGGGCCTCTCTGACCGGCCACCTCAGAGCAGAGACCTGAAGACCTGAATGAAGAGAGGGAGCGGGCTATGGGAAGAGCTAGGGACCTGGGGTTGGGGGGAAACCCCAAGAACAGGGGAGGGGCCGAGATTCCTCCTAATAACGGTGACATTTTGGAGTCCAGGGTGAAATATACCCGACTTTGGCCCATTGAGTCACATAAAGAGGCCCTGGTCAGTGTCCACACACTTCAGCTCGCCCGTTTGTTCAGCCAGTAGTTGCTGAGCTTCTGTTCTTGTGTGGCTGGCACAAGGCACATGGTTTAGAGCGGAGGTCAGCCGGAGGGGGCCCTTCTGAGGGGTCCTGGAGGCAGTGAACCAAAAGACAAGAAGACATCACTGAATTGTGGGGGGAGGGGGTGTGTGGAGTGTTCCAGGCAGAGAACAACCCGTGCAAAGGCCCTGAGGCACGAACAAGCTTGGCATATTCTCACTGTCCAGAGCTCCAGCCTCAGGGTAAAGAATTGGCATTTTATGTCAGGGCAGTGAGAAGCCACTGGAACACCACCATCCAGTAGAACATTCTGTAGCCATGGAGATGTTCTCTGTCTGTGCTGCCTAATGTAGGCTCTGGTGGCTACCAAGCACTTAAAATGTGGCCCGCCAGACCGAGGAGCCGAATTTTAGATTTTATTTAATTTCAGTTAATTTAAACAGACACACACAGGTAGATGCCACAGCAATGGAGAATTTTCTGTAGGAGGCAGTGACATGTACCAAGCTGGAGTATGGAGTGAAGTTCTTGGTGTGACGGCCTCGGTCACCTGAGCTGGTTAGATAATTGGACAGCTAACGCGGTTGCCCCTCGTGTTTACAGTTGCTGGACTGAGGCATGAGCCTCCGGCCACGTGGCCTGGCCCAGTAGCACAGCGTGGGGCGGAGTGTGTGCCTGCACATGGTTTGGGACCTACAGTGACCAGAACAGCCCAGGCCACCACCATGGTGAAGTTGTTGGTGGCCAAGATCCTTTGCATGGTGGGCGTGTTCTTCCTGATGCTGCTGGGCTCTCTGGTCCCCGTGAAGATCATCGAGCCAGACTTTGAGAAGGCCCATCGCTCGAAAAAGATCCTCTCTCTCTGCAACACCTTTGGAGGCGGGGTCTTCCTGGCCACCTGCTTCAACGCTCTGCTGCCTGCCGTGCGGGAGAAGGTACGAGCTCCCTGGGGAGTGGTAGCAGGCCGTGGCCACTTTATGGGCAAGGGGCTGTGATGCGTTTTCAACATTGATCCCAAGTTCAGTGGGGGCCTTGATGCTGTGAGGGTGATGAGAGGTAGAAAACGAATTTGCTGTGTGATTGTGCATTGGTTGCTCTCCCTCTCTGCGCCTTACCTGGTACACAAGGGGTTTGGATTAGGCCTGGGATTCCCAACTGGTGGGCTTGTCGGTTGTCACCTTTCAAACTAGACCACCCACCTCAGGTAGCACACACTCTGTCCAGAAGCTGGTAAGTGTGGCCTTTCTTCTTCTGTTCCTGTGTTAGTCAGCTATTGCTGCCTAATGAGTTATGACAAACTTAGCATCTTAAGACAAGAGACATTTATTATCTTACCATTTCTGTGGGTCAGGAGTCTGGGCACTGCTTCAGAATCTCATAAGGCAGCAGTCAAGGCATCTCCTGGGCTGTGGTCTCGTCTGAACATTCGACTAGCTACGGGTCGGCTTCCAAGCTCCCGTGGTTGTAAGACAGATTCAGTTCCTTGCTGGTTTTCAGACCATGGGCTCCTGTTTCTCACTGGCTGTCGGCCAGGGGCAGCGCTCGGTGCCTTGCCTTGTGGGCCTCACCCGCGTGGTCAGTTGCTTCCTCTGCAAGCAGAGGAGACAGCAGAGCCAGCCTGCAAGATGGAAGTCACAGTCTTGTGTATCATAGTGATGGAAGTGGTGTCCCTTCCCGTCTGCCCTAGTGTTCTGCTGGTTGGAAGCAAGTTCCAGGTCCCCCCCACACTCAAGGGGTGAGGACCCTGCAGGGATCACTGGGGCCCATCTTGGAGTCTGTCTGCCCCAACTCCTAAAATGACCTGGTCCTTGAGCTCAATGACATCAGGAGCCCTTGTAGGGCCACAGCCGCATGGGCCATTGCTGTGCCTGCTGGGGGACCCCAGATGAGCTGCTTCCTCCCTCTGGGCCTATGCCAGATGTGCCGGTTGGGCTGGCGTTGTGCTACATGCTTGGTGGAGACGTGAGGACCCCCGTTCTCCCCTCTGCCCCACGAGGTACGGAAGCCCCGAGTTTACCAGCCCTCTCCTCTGGGTGGGGCTGGGACCATGGTGGGGTGTCACTCCCACCACCATTTCGTCCAGCAGAAGGGATTTTGCAGCTGTGATGACAGCCCCTAATCAGTTGACATCGAGTGATCCAAAGGGAGAGTGACTAGGAGGTATGGACTAATCAGGCAAACCCGTCAGCCTCCTGCTGGCCTTGGAGAAGCAAAAAGCCACGGTGTACAAGAGGGGAGACACAGGTAAGGCCCCGAGGGCGGCCTCTCGGTGCTGAGAGCCGTCCCCGTCAACAGCCAGCAAGGACACGGGGACCTCAGCCTCGAGGAAGTGGATTCTGCCGACCACCAGTGAGCTTGGAAGAGGACCCAGGGCCTCAGATGAGGTTGCAGCCCAGTGAGACCCTGAGCAGGGGGACCCAGCCAACCTGTGCCTGGATTTCTGATATTCAGAACCAGGACGATGCATTTGAGTTGTTTGGCGCTGCTAAGTCTGTGTTCATTTGTTGTGCAGCATCGAAAACTAACGGTTGGCACCGATGAGGATAAAAATCTCAGTTGTGCCAGGCACAGTGGCTCACGCCTGTGATCCCAGTCACTCGGGAGGCCGAGGCGGGAGGATCACTGAGCCCGGGAGTTCCAGACCAGCCTGGGCAACATGGCGAGACCCCGTCTCTATGAAAAACGAAATAACTTAGTTGTCTCTGATGTGTTCTGCACCCCAAGTGCCACAGCCAGCCCCCCTTGTCCCACACAGCTGTCATGTCATCCCCAGTCCGCCCTCTTCCCTGCCCCCTTCCTCGCACGTAACCTTCTCAGGACTCCCCAGACCATCCCCTTGCTGCACCCCTGCCCTCAGGGACATAGTACCTCTTCTGGACCCCACAGCCTCAGACACCCCTCGGAAAATGGCGCCTGGCTCGCGGCTCTGTGTGTGTGTGTCTCATCCATCCTGATGAGTTTGTCCCTTTGGGCATACCGGGACTTCCTCGTGAGCTGTGTGTCCCCAGGCGAGACACGTGGGAGGCCTCTAGTAGATCCCTAGGGAGCAAATCAAATGGCTTCTCTACAGAAACGGCCTCTGCTGCAGGTGGGCTCTCACCCAGGGGCGACCCTGCCCCCAGAGGACCCTGGCCATTTCTGGGGACATTTGTGGTTGTCACTATAGGGGTGCTCCTGCCATGGAGCAGGTGGAGGCAGGGACGCTGCTCAGTGCCTTGCAGGGCCCAGGATGGCCCCACCCCAGAGAATGGTCTGGCCTCAAATGTCAGCACCTTGTCCCCAGCCCGGTCGTGAAAACCAAAAATGTTTCTAGACATCAGGTGGCCCCTGGGGGCACAGAATCACCCCAGTTGAGAACCACTATGTGTGTGGTGTGTGTGTGTGTGTGTGTGTGTGTGGGTGGGTGTGTGTGCGCGCGCGCCCCTTTGGGACACGTCTTTATCCCGAAGGCCTGGTGCCTAAGTGAGCAGGCGTTGCTCTCACAGGAAGTTCGTTTGTGGTGCAGACGCCTTCGCGGCTCTCGTCTGACCCACGTGCAGTTTGTTCCTACCACGACTGCCCCTCTCTAGGGGAGCCCTGACCAGGAGAGAGTGGAGTGAGACACGGCGGGGGCGGCAGGAGCAGCACTGCCAGTCACAGGTCCCAGGGGGAGGGCGAGCTCAGCCGGCGGGTGGAGGGAGCGAGGGAGAGCAAGTGAGCGGCTCAGGGGACGTGTGTGCCTCTGCCAAAGCCTTGATTGGGTCCAGGGCGTTACCCAAGCCCGTTTCCCAGGGGGAGTTCTAACTGGCGGGTTTGGGGCCGGGAGGCGCCAGCTCCGTGGGGTCCCGCTGTGACTGAGAGAGGGTCATTTGGGCATCTCCGCCCAGTCCATGTGGCCAAGTCACGCAGGCTGTATCCAGCCGTCCCAGCTTCTCCTTTTCTGCCTTTTATAAGGGCGCCTGTTCACGGGGAACCCGGGGTGACATCTTACCCTCTCCGTTAGCCTCCTGTGGCTGCCGTAGTGAAACACCACAGTCTAAGGTCAAGGGGCCGGCAGAGCGGGTTCCTCTTGAAGCCTCTCTCTTTGCTGCGTCATCACACGGTTGTCCCTGGTGTCTCTTCCTTTTCTTATGAGAAAACTACTCCTGGGCCGGGCACAGCATCTCACACCTGTTATTCCAGCACTTTGGGAAGCGGAGGCGGGAGGATCGCTCATGGCAGGAGTTTGAGACCAGCCTGGGCAACATAGCCAGACTCTGCCTCTACAAAAAGTTTAGAAATTAGCCGGGCGTGGTGGTGCACACCTGTAGTCCCAGCTACTGGGGAGGCTGAGGCGGGAGGATGGCTTGAGCCCAGGAGTTGGAGGCTGCAGTGAGCTGTGATGATACCATTGCTCTCCAGCCTGGGTGACAGAGGGAGACCCTGTGTCTACAAAACAAAACCAGTCCTATTAGATTTATTAGATTAGGGCCTCACCCCGCTACCCCATTTTAACTTAATTGCCTCTTTAGAGATCTTATCTCCAAGTATTATATTTCGAGCTACTGGGTGTTGAGGGACTTCGACATACAAATGGGGAAAGGCCGCGACGCAGTCTCCAGCACCCTAATCGCGTTCAGTTGTTCCCAGCGAGGTCTCGCCCTGAGCTTCTGCGTGGACATATCTTTTGGCGGCCCCAGTTAAGCCACCGCGGTACCTTAAAATCATTCCGTCCTTGTGACGTGAGACCTCGGGGTTCCTTACAATGATTGGTTTTCAATCCATCATGGGCAAGCCCTCCCTCCCCCACTCTTTTTTAACCTCGGTGTGAATCAGGCGTTTCTGTGCTTTTCTGATCAAATGGTGAAGTGTCTCTGTCCCGCACGTGTCCCCGCCCCAGCTCCAGAAGGTCCTGAGCGCCGCGCACATCAGCACCGACTACCCGCTGGCCGAGACGCTGCTGCTGCTGGGCTTCTTCATGACGGTCTTCCTGGAGCAGCTGGTCCTGACCTTCCGCAAGGAGAAACCGTCCTTCATCGACCTGGAGACCTTTAACGCCGGCTCGGACGTGGGCAGCGACTCAGAGTACGAGAGCCCCTTCATGGGGGCCGCGAGGGGCCACGCGCTCTACGTGGAGCCCCACGGCCACGGCCCCAGCCTGAGCATGCAGGGCCTGGCGCGGCCCAGCCCCGTGCGCCTGCTCAGCCTGGTCTTCGCCCTGTCGGCCCACTCGGTCTTCGAGGGCCTGGCCCTGGGGCTGCAGGAGGAGGGCGAGAAGGTCGTGAGCCTGTTCGTGGGGGTGGCCGTCCACGAGACTCTAGTGGCTGTGGCCCTGGGCATCAGCATGGCCAGGAACGCCATGCCCCTGAGGGACGCAGCCAAGCTGGCGGTGGCCGTGAGCGTCACCATCCCGCTGGGCGTGAGCGTGGGCCTGGGCATTGAGAGCAGCCAGGGTGTGTCTGGCAGCGTGGCCTCCGCGCTGCTGCAGGGCCTGGCAGGCGGCACCTTCCTCTTCGTTGCCTTCCTTGAGATCCTGGCCAAGGAGCTGGAGGAGAAGGGCGAGCGCCTGCTCAAGGTCCTCTTCCTCGTGCTGGGCTACGCCGTCCTGGCCGGCATGGTCTTCCTCAAGTGGTGAGTGTCCTCGCCCGTCCTCGCCGCCAGAGCCCGGAGCCCTGGCCACACACAGGCCGCGTCCTGCGAGAGGGAACACCGCGGCCCCGCTCTGCCCGGGCAACAGGGGCCTCCGGACCACTGCGCCCCAGACCCCGCGCCCAGAGCCTCAAGGCCCTGCCCTTTTGGAAATACTTCTCTTAAAAGTATTTGGCGAAGCTGCATGGCCTATCAACCTCAGGCAAGGGGTCTCGTCACTCGCAGGAGGTGGAGCCGGGGTGGGGATGGGTGGCGCGCACCTGCACCGGAGGACGGGACGGGGGCAGCGCCGTCTGCAGCAAAGGAGCCAGTCGGGAGGCTCCAAGGCCTCCGTCGTCGGTCCTGCCCTATTGCTGAGACCCGACCCCACCGCCAGCCTCCCCCAGGTTCCGAAAGTGTCCCAAGGTTTATCAGAGGTTCGAGTCGCTGCGATGGGGCACCTCGGGTGGTTTCTGAAAGGAGCCTCTCAGCGTGGAACGCCTATTCCACAGCTAGACGGCCCAGGCGCTGCCCCTCCTGCCACAGAGCGCGATGCACCCCCAGCCCTCAGCACTGCCCCTCCCCCTCTCCCCGTGCGGCCCCTTGGAGCAGGGAGGAGCTGGGACCCCCAGGCCGCGGGAGTGTCACTTGGCCATTGGTGCTCAACTCCAGACATGCCCAGGGTCTCTAAAGGAAGACAGACCCCACTGGCAGGGGACCCTGGGGCAGGCCCCGTGGTGCGACCCCCCCACCAGACACGCCACCCGGTGAAACCAGTCACCGCCCTGGAGACAGACCGCCGAGCGTGGGCAGGGGCAGCCCCGGGCTCCGGCTCCGTGGCAACCTCTCCTCGCCTGGCCCGTTGGCCTGGTAACCCGGGCGGCCTGTCTTGGGACATGGGCGTTGGTGAGACACCTTCCTCCAGGGACTTAGCTCTGCCTGCTTGAAGCGCCCATGGCGTGGCGCGAGGGAGCCAGGCTGGCAGCCTGGGCCTCCGTCTCTGCCAGCTCTGTCGGGGCCTCCTTGCGACTGGCTGCCCCCCCGTCCTCCCTCATCTGCTTGGCTGGCATCAGGGCCCAGGATCCGGGTTCCTGTCCTGTGCTCGGAAGACCAAGCTGCGGGGACCAGTTAGGCCCCTGACAAGGAGGGGCCCCCATCGGCCCGTGGCCCTGGGCTTGGTAGGGCCTTCCCTGCCACTGCGGCCAAAGCAGGGGGGGGGTTCCAGGCCCCGTGAATGACTTGTCTACTGTGGCCGGCTCAGCCCCTCGGGGCACGGGCCCAGGAAGAAATGACCTTCGAGACAGCCCTGGCCCCCTTAGGAGTTGTTAGCAAGTCTCAGGAAATAAACCAGAGTTCACCCCCAACTCCTAGGGGCCTGGGATGTGGTCCAAGACCCCCCAACTTCCACTCAGCGGGGTCCCCGCTGTTGCTGTCGGGAGTATCAGGCCCATTCCTAGGAGCTTCTGTCTGAATCTTTTCCTGGGAACTGTCTCTGACCTCTGGGTAGCCTGACCCCGTCCCCATGCCAGGACAGTGGCCCCGTGGGGGTAGGAGCATCGCCGTGTCTGAAACAGTGTTTTTCTACCTCTGCCTACCATTTCACCCAGAAACCATGCCGAAGAACCAGAAGGTTCCACCCCCGGCCTTTGCCCTGGGTGGGTGGGTGCCAGGGGAGGTCTGCAGTCTGCACGCGAATCCCACGGAGCCCCACGTGGGGGCAGAGCGCCATCTGCCCGGGGTCCCCACCTCTGCCGAAAGCAGGAAATGCGGTTTTCCCCTCCTGTCAGCTTTTCAGGGTACCGTGGGGACACCAGTGAGCCTGCCGACCCCGGCCCGAGGGCCCTAGGCTGCCTCCTCCCCTTCTCAGAGGAGCCTCCGAGACCACGTCATTCCCCCAAGGGCACCAGCAGGCCACCAAGGGGCCCCACAGTGTGGAAAGGCTCCAAGTGCCCGCCCCACCGGTCTCCGGCACACCCTTAGGGCCACAGTTAGAAACCGTGGGACCTGGGCAGGGCCACCTTGAGGGCCTCAGCCCAGCAGCCTCGGCCTCCCTGGCCCCCCATTGCCTGCTGCCTGCTACTTCTCCAGTCTGCAGGGCTGTGGCCGGGCCGGCTGCCTTTCTCTCCCTAGGGTCCCGCCGGCCCTAGCAAAGCCACTTCCAGGCCGCGCCAAGGACTCTGGGACCCCCGAGAGGTCTGGTGGAAGGCTGGGCTGGTGTAGCAGGGCCACAGCCTGCCAGACCCCCACCCCTGTGTCCTGCCTCCCAGCTGCTGTGCTCAGAGGAGCAGGGCAGCCCCGAGTTCTTGCCCCCTGGGAGCTGCAGGGGACAAGGCGGGCTCGGCCAGCTGCAGAGGCCACAGGGTGTCTCAGGCTGGTTTTGGTCCGCTTTCCCCACTCTTAATGAGGAAATCAGAGCTGCTACATGTTGGGGTGAGAAGAAGTAGGGTGGTCAGCTCGCCCACCTGACAGGTGGAGAAACAGGGCCGCTCCTGAGGCCCAGAGCTGGGTCTCTGAGGCTGCCCAGTGGCTGTGACCACAGCACACTGTCACCCGGTAACAGGAGCTTCCGATTGAGGAAGGCTGTGGATTTGTCACTGTCTGCAGCCACGGACCAGCCCCTGCCTGGAAACTGGACGTTGCAAGCACTGCCAGGCGGGCCCGCACCCGCCACGGAAGGCCTCATCCATCTCTGTGGCACTTTGGAAGTGTCCCGTGGCCTGCAGAAGCCCAGAGGCCGCCTTCTCAGGGGTGTCTCTCACTGACTGCGATTCTCAGTCTGGGGGATTCAGGACTTTACCCCGCAGGGGACACAGCTGTGTCTGGGGACATCTGTGGTTGTCATAACGGGCAGCTCCTGGCATGGTGGGCGGAGGCAGGGACACTGCTCAGCACCCTGCAGTGCCCAGGACGGCCCCGCCCCAGAGAACGCTCCGGCCCCCAAGTGTCCACGGTGCCCAAGGGCAGAGACCAGCTCAGCTCATAGGAAGACCCAGCGCTAGTGACGATGGATTGTGCACAAGGGCCAGATCGTGACAGAGACAGAGAGGGACCGACAGAGGGGAGGGCACAGGAGGCACCCGCTGTTTGACCTGCAGGCAAGGACCAGGAGCAGCCACCGGAGCTTGGACAGCTCACTCCCTAATCGCACAAACAGGTTTCTGTTTAAAAAAAAAAATAGCAGAACTCCAAGCTCTGTTTATCTGAATGTGTTGCCCCTGGCTGGATCTCAGCCACCCCGACTGCTTTGCTTGGCCAGGGCTGCTCTTGTCCCGGCCTGGGCATGTCACAGGCAAGGACCAAAGTCAGGCCCAGGCACTGCCCAGGTCCCAGCACAGACCTGGGGCCTCGCCCAGCGCCCAGGCGGGTACAATCTCGGGGCGGGATGGGGAGGAGCCCCCTTCAGCGCCCTGGGGCTGGGGAGTTAATTCAGGACTTGGGCTCAGGTCCCCTGCCCGGGTTGGGGGGGCAGTCTCCTTTGGGAGCCACCCATGGGGGTTCTCAGCACAGAGGCAGCTGGATGGAGTCGTCCCCCCGCCCCCGATCTGGAGACAAAAGAGCAGAAAATGGCAAGGCGGCACCGGCCTCCGGGTTGAATCAGCCGTAATAACAGCGTGTCGGGCTTCCCTTGTCTCATGTTTGCGTTTCTGTTGCAGAAGTTATTAGTGTGGGGCGGGGATGGGGAGCGCCGGTCCCCAGGCCCCTCCATGTCTTTTGGGGGCCCAGAAAAACCAGCATCGGCAGATGGGATGGTGTGTTCCGGGCCACAGCACTGCCACACTGTCCTGGCCACCCGCTCCAGGCCCTCTGCCCAGCCAGGAAGAGAGGGGGCCGTGTCCCACCTGTCCCAGCCGCTGTCCTTCGCCCAGCATGAGCCCTGAGCTGCGCCAATTTCAGGCAAGTCAGTGACCAGCCTGTCACCGGTAAAAACTCCCCGGCTGTCCTGACCTGTCCAGGGCCCCCCTGCTGCTGGGGAGGGGCCAAGGCTCCAAGGGCAGAGGAGGGTCCTTCCCTGTCCCCCACCAGCAAGGGCTGCTGCAGGGCCCGGGGGCTTGTCTGTGAAGACCCTAGAATCCTTCTCCCTGTTCTAGGGTGCTGAGGCCAGATTGGGCTGGGGCGGGAAGATGCCCCACCTCTGTCCCTGCCACCCGCCAGGCCTCTGCAGGCCCCGCACCTGCAGCCCCTCAGGGCAGGGACACGGCCTGCCTCCGTGTTCTGGCTGAGGGCGGAAGTGACCACGGTGTACCAGTCTCGTGGGTGGGAATCGTGTTAGACAGGTGGGGGGTTCAGGACCCCTGCGTCCTGGGGGCCTCGGAGGCTCGGCTGAGGTGCCGCAGGTACTGCAGTGAGAACGGCCACCGCTCCATCCCGCTTCTCAAGGAAGGGAGGTGTCAGGTTGGCTGGGGACTCTCGAGGGACTGGCTGGGCTTCCATCCGAGCTAGTTCGGGCCCAGCCAGACTCAGGCCAGGCCAAGTGGCCCCTAGCACAGGGCTCCCAGCACTGCAGACGTCTGGGGCCATCCTGTGTGTCTCAGGTGGTGAGCAGCATCTGTGGCTCTGGGGTGGACCTGAGACACTGTTTCTGCCAAGCTCTCCGGCAAGGCTGGTGCTGCTGGGGGAGTACCTTGTGGACACTGGGGCTGCATCGTCCTCTGGGCTGAGGCCGTCGTGGGCACTGCAGGTCCTGTGCAGTGTCCCTGGCCTCCACCCACTCCATGCTACGAGCACCCACAGTCGTGACAATCAGAGGTGTCCCCATACACCACCCAGGGTCAGCTGAGGGGCAGGATCACCCCCCAGGTGAGTGGCACTGCCCTAGGACAGGCAGCTCCCATCATATTGAAGAAGACAGGTGATATGAACATATCATGAATATATCGGGGTAGCAATAAACGCCCTGAGAGACAGCAAGGGAGACTGTCTCAGCACCGTGGTCAGAGAGGTCTCTGGAAGGGACAGGAAGTGAGTTAAAAGGAGACAGGGAGAGCTTTTCTGGCAGCAGCAGCTGTCTGTGCAAAGGCCCTGGGGCCTCTGCAGATCTCAGCTTGTTCTTCTGATGACCAAAGTGGTCCCGGCTTTCGGTACAAAAACCCCAGTGTTACCGGGGTTTATCCTGCTGGCTGTGGAGGCTTTAGTGACTCCTTGAGGGGGCCGTGAAACAGACCCCTGATGTTAGGGGGAATATCCAGGCCGCCTCCAGGGGCCAGGCAGGAGGCCTCGGTGAGCCACGCATCTTCCACGGTGGTTCTGGGGCTCAGAGAGCAGCAGGGGCGGCTCCACAGATGCCAACCGGCAGAAATTGAGCCCGGGAATCCGGCCCATTTGAAGGCAGACTGGGTTTTGACAAACAGTCTTCTTATTTTAAAGTATTGATGCTAAACTTACAAAGACGCCATCTTTGCGGGCCGGCTGCCTCTGGGCCTCGTCTCCTGAGGCTGCTGGGGGCAGCCTCTCTTTGCCCACATAATCGCATCAGTGCAAGGAGCACGGGAGACAGCAGAGGACAGGCCCAGCTGCCCTCCTCCCACAGCCAGCTGGGGACACACGAGGTTGGCTTGGGCCTGGCCAGGGCACTGGGGTGGGGGGCGGTCCACATGGCTGCAAGGCCAGGTGAGGAGCCATGGTGAGGTTGCGGATGATTGGCCCGGACAGCCAGGGACCAGGAGGAGGGGTCGCCAAGGGGCAGCTGCCCAACCTCAGCAGTCTGGATTGTGATCCGAGTTCCAGTCCTGACTCCGCCTCTTCCCCACTGGGCCACCTCAGGCGAGTCGCTTCCCTTCTCCTAGCCTCAGGTTTTGGATGATGGCAGGGACAATGGCCTCATGCATGCCGCATGCGGCTCAGCACGTGCAACAGTGGCGCTCTTGTGCACACTGCCCGGCAGGGTTCACCGTGAGGATTTAGCATGAACATGTGCAGACCCCGACAGTCCTGGGAGCTGGAGGGACTGACGGGTCCTCCTCTCGCTGCCAGGGAGGCGCCAGCCTCTGAGCCCTTCCTCACCCACCTCTGTGCCGCCTGGGATGCTCAGGGACTCTCCGAAGAGGGAGCAGGGATGAGAGGCGGCAGGGAACCCAGGAGACACGAGTCCTGGCCCTGGCTCACTCAGCCTCCCGGTGTCTGAGTCCCCTCGTCCTCGCTGTTGGACGGTGGAGCTTGCCAAGGAGGGGCCCAGCCCTCTGCTCCCCTCCCTGCCGTGGGGCAAGGGGTGCCCAGGTGGGGGTGGAGCCCCGGGCCCCAGGGAGAGCGAGGAGGGACTCAGGCCCCTCCTCCCCTGGCTCACGAAGCCTGCACCCTGGCCTGGCGCTATAAATAGCAGCCGCAGAGTGGAACTGCCGCCGTGCCCACTCTCCTACGCATGAGTCAGCCCGCCCGGCCTGGGCTGCAGCCCAGAGGAGCCAGGGAGCCGGGCAGAGCCCCGGCTGGGCACTGGCCGGTCGCTCTGGAGACGCAGGCAGGCAGAGTGGGAAGGTTGCAGGGCTGCCGTCTCTGAGCACTCTGTGCCTGGCAGTGCCACGTGGGTGGGCATCCCGCCCACGTGTTCCTAGCAACCCCACTGGCGGGGCAACCGTGATCCTCATTGACAGACGGGAAAACTGAGGCTGAAGGGCACTTCCCTGGGATGCAGCAACACAGACCAGAAGCTGGGCTTTCTCTGCCCACAGGGTTGTCTCCGTCTCTAGCCAAGAGCACCCCGAGATGAGGCCGGGATGGATGGGGCTGGCACTCAGGTCATGTCACAGAGGCGCCCGAACGCCAGGCCAAGAAGCTGGACCTTGACCTGGGAGGAGAAGGGAGCCCTGGGCGGTGTTAGAGCAGGGGAGGCTCATGTTTGAGGCCAAGCATTGAGTGGCAGAGGGGAAGGAGGGCTGGAGGGGGTTAGCTGGGAGGCCAGGAGGGAGGGTTGGGTGGAATAGGG
Source organism: Indri indri (assembly GCA_004363605.1). Lineage (NCBI taxonomy): Eukaryota > Metazoa > Chordata > Mammalia > Primates > Indriidae > Indri > Indri indri. The sequence continues at coordinate 89,522 of RJWJ010000663.1, read as the reverse complement.
AGAAGTAGAGCACTCTGAACCCCAAAACAGGATGAACCCTGGTGCCCCAGCCTCGGCAGCAACAGGAGAGGGGCAGGTGGTCTTGGTGGCAGTGCCAAGTGCTGAGGGAGAAGGGCCCACCTTCGCCAGGGCTGTGCAGATGCTGAGGCCTTGAAGGACCCTGGGCTCCCGCTGACCATCTGCTTACAGACCTCGTGATGGGGACCTCACCACCTCCCAGAGGAGCCTCTCTCGCTCTCCAACTGCTCTGACTCCAGAAAGCCCTCCTTGTGGGGCCCAAGTGCGGCCTCTTCATGGAGGGGCACCTTCCTCTGACGGCCTTGCGGCCTGGGACTGTCCCACACCCAGCCTGGGTGGGCCCTCTGGCCTGGTCCCTGGACCCCAATGTCTGGTGTCCTCTGGGGTCGTGGGATGAGGGCAGGAGGGAGGAGGGTGATGGTCTCCTGTCCGCTTAAAGGCAGACACAGGGCCGCACTCAAGTGAACAGACGCTCCCCAAAGACATTTATTCCCAGACCCATCCCCTGCTGGGGGAAGACAGACTGTTCTCCTAACAGGCCCTCAGTTCACCCCTCCTTCCTGCGGCCCCCCAGACCCACCAGAGGCTGGTCTGCCATCCCCCACCCCGCCAACCCAGCCCAGTGCCGCCTGCACGTTCCTGCCCGCCCTCCCCACCAGCCGTGCCCAGGCCGCCCTGGGCCCCCTGGGCCACCTCTGCCTTCCCGTATGTCCCTTACTGATCGATCTGTTATTGACTCGCTCATTCCGCCAATGCACCCCCTCTGGTCCCCGCCCTGCCTGCGTCCGGGGGGCCCCCAGCCAGCCCGGGGGTGTCCCATTCTGCCCCCCACCCCACCCCGGGCCGGCTCCGGGCTCCCCGGGACGCAGACCCCGCGCGCGCGGCCGGAGCGCACAGGCGGCCACGAGGCCGGGGTCCGGGCGCGGCGGGCCGGGGGGCGCGCGGGGCGGCGACCTTGGCGCGGGGCCCGGGCGGGGCGGGGCGGCGCGAGCGGCGGGCGGGGCGGCGCGGGCGCGACTGCGGCGGCTCGGGCGGGCGGGGGGCGGCGCCGGCGGACACGCAGCGGCAGGAGCAGCGGCCGCGGCGCCGCGGGGACCAGCGGGCGCAGGTAGGCGGCCCGGGGCGGGGCGGGGGTCCCCGGCAGCCCCCACGGCCAGGCCCCGCCGGCCGCCCTCCCGCGCGCCCCTCCCCGGCCCCACCCTCCCGGCCTCCGCGCCTCGGTCCCAGGCCCGGGTCCGTCGGCATCTCGCCGCGGACACCCCCTCCGCACCGTCCCCTCTCCGACCCCTCCCGCGGGCCCACCTCGCTGCCCCCTCTGGGTTCCCCTTCTCCTCCACCTAGGGCCCCCTTTAGCCTGGGGGGCCCTTGGGCCGCCCCATTGTGCCATCTCTCCGAGGCCCCTGGAGCAGGCCTTCCTTAACCAAGCCCCTGCTTGGCCAGGTATCCTGGATCTGACCCCCGCCCCACCCTTGGCCAGGGCCCCTCCCCGAGACCCTCCCCTGGGTCAGGGCGCTCTCTGCTTCTCTGCACCTGAGGTTGCTTTGGCCGCTCTGTGCCTGGCCTGGCGCTGGGCTCCGGGGACCCAGGGCTGGTGCAGACCCGCCCGGCCTGGGCATCTCGAGCTGGGCTGCCTGGCTCTGGAGAAAGACCCCGCGCCAGGGTGGCCACCCAGGGCGAGCTCCAAGTCCTGCTCTGCTCAACCCGCTGCTCTGTGACCTTGAGCCAGTCCCTCTCCCTCCCCTCCTCTTCCCCCCGCTCTCCGCGGGAGGTGGGGGTGGGATTCCCACAGAGCCAGGTGGGTGCTGAAGGGGGGGATGTTGAGTCGGGAGCTCCTAGGCAGGAAACCCAGACCCAGCGGGGAGTGGACCCTCCTGCTGCGGGGGGTGGGGCCCTAAGCACCCACAGCAGGGCGACGGCGGGGTCAGGGGCAACAGATCCCCCCACCACCGGGTCCCCAGGCTAGTTGCTGCAGGGTCTGGCCGCACATCACAGTGTGCCCGCTTCTCAGGGTGCCCACCCAGGAAAGGGCAGAGTCTGCACCCGGCCTCCCTGGGGCCAGACTCCCTATGCATGTCACACACGCACCCCGCAGTCGGTTCAGTGAGGTTAGCGCGGCTGAAGCTCCCTGAAGTTTGCTGGCACCTAACAACTGGGCTATGTGTCGGCTGACTCTTTATCATTCTGGTTTTTTTCCTGGCAAATCTGGTATCTTTGATAATTCAGAACGTGCCTTTGCAACCAACGAGCATGGCTAAGTGCTTTGTCCCCTGAGCCCTTGGGATGGTGACAGCAGTTATGATCGTCCATCTCTGTGGGGGCTCCTGTGTGCCAGGCACCTGCCTAAGGGCTTTCTCTACCTTATCACAGTCCTTGTCACCGCAGGGGCCACTGTGACCGCTCACATTTCACAGATGAGAAAACCGAGGCCCAGGGACACGGATTTGCTCTGGTTCACACCACCAGCTCCTGCCTGGCTCCAGGGCACCCCCTGGGCCCTCCCCAGACACACACACCTGGGGAGGGGCCTTGTCCAGAGTGTGCAGGCAGGTGACGGCCAGGCAGGTAGACATTGGTGCCCCTTCTCTCTCATGGTAGACCCCCTGGCTGCAGGACCCTCAGACACAGCTGGGAAGCAGGAAGGGGAAGGGTCTCCCCAGCTTTGTGTGAACGAGGACATTGATTCTGGAGACAGGACTCCTGTCCCCCTGCCCGAGGTTCTTTCCCCACCCACCTCCATCATCTCAGTAATCACTGTGCCGTGTGACCTACCCAGGCCACTGCACCTCTGAGCACAGAAGAGGGGAGAGATGATTCTATTCCCAAGGATACATCAGACCTGCATGCGAGCCCCAGGGCATGCCGGGCCTCGCAGTTTGGGTGTGGAGTTTAGGGAGCAGGGACTTTTCCATTCAGTTCCTGTTTTTGTTTTCTCATCTCCAGCCTGGGCTGCTTTGCGGAATGAACATCATGTTTTGCAAATTGTGGTTCTCTGACCCCCAGCATCAGGGTCACATTTAGCAGGGCGGGGGTAGGGGGAGCAACTTTAAAATACACATTCCCAGGCCCGTCCCCACCCCCCCAACTGATCCATCACATCTGGGACTGAAGCCCTGACATCTGCATTTTAAATGACCCACGAGGTTTAGGTAGCTCTGGGCTGGGGCGGGGGCAGGGAGCCTGTGGTGGTTGGGGATGGACACCGTTTCACCCACCAAACCGAGGCCCAGGGTGGTGAGGTGGCTGGCAGGGGTCTCAGAGCCAGGCAGGTGTGTGGCTGGGGGGAGAGAGGAGGCCGGGGCAGCCTGGAAGGGGCACGCGCAGCCGGGGCAAGAGTTAGGTGCACACGCCAGCGGCTCCCACGCCTCTTCCAGCTCAGAGTCCCCTGGGCAAGTCGGGGCCCAGATTTTGTTAGGGGGAAGCAGCAGGGGCTGGCGGCGAGCCGCAGGCAGGGCAGAACTGCAAAGTCAGCCTCAGGGCGCAGAAGGAAGGAACGCCACCTCCCCTGAGAAGCCGCCCCTCCCACCCCATCCCAGCAGGGCCCCCAGCTGTCCCCTCCCAGGGCCAGGTGGCCTTTTGCATCTGACACTGTTCTCCGCACAGGGTCATTTTGGTGTTCTAGCAGCCGGCACCAGCCTTCCCGGCCCCGTCCCCACCCGCCGCGGGGAAGATGCCCGAGCAAAGCAACGACTACCGCGTGGTGGTGTTCGGGGCGGGCGGTGTGGGCAAGAGCTCGCTGGTGCTGCGCTTCGTGAAGGGCACGTTCCGCGACACCTACATCCCCACCATCGAGGACACCTACCGGCAGGTGATCAGCTGCGACAAGAGTGTGTGCACGCTGCAGATCACGGACACGACGGGCAGCCACCAGTTCCCTGCCATGCAGCGGCTGTCCATCTCCAAGGGCCACGCCTTCATCCTGGTGTACTCCATCACCAGCAAGCAGTCGCTCGAGGAACTGGGGCCCATCTACCAGCTCATCGTGCAGATCAAAGGCAGCGTGGAGGACATCCCCGTCATGCTGGTGGGCAACAAGTGCGACGAGACGCAGCGGGAGGTGGACACGCGCGAGGCCCAGGCGGTGGCCCAGCAGTGGAAGTGCGCCTTCATGGAGACCTCGGCCAAGATGAACTACAATGTGAAGGAGCTCTTCCAGGAGCTGCTCACTCTGGAGACGCGCCGCAACATGAGCCTGAGCATCGACGGCAAGCGCTCCAGCAAGCAGAAGAGGACAGACCGCATCAAGGGCAAATGCACCCTCATGTGAGCCCGGGACGTCCCCGGTCCCTGCCGCCTCCCCGACGCCCGCGCCCTCATCCGCCTCCTCCTCCTCCTCGTCCTCCCTCCTCCAGCTGGGGAAACCGAGGCTCTCTCCTGGCCAGCCTGCGGCAGAGATGGGCTCTTTCCCCACACCCCCGCCCTCCCGTTCCACCTGTACCCCCAAAACCAAGAGCCAGAGGCAGCCCCCCAATCCTGCACGTGGGAAAACCGGGGAGCTGGCAGGAGGGGCTGCTTGTCCCTGCCAGGTGCAGAGGAGGCACATTTCCTCCGTCTCTACCCGAGGACCCCCGTCTCCGTCCCCTTCCCTCGGTGCCCCCCTGGCTAGACCTGTGTCCCGCCCGCCACATTTGATCACTGTGACCTTCCGGGGGAGGGGGCAGTGGAGATGCACTTTGACCTCAGATTTTTTTTTTCTTTCCTCCCATTTGGTGTTTAACATACACCCCACCCCATCCATCGTGACCTCTGACCTGTGCCCCTTCCCCAGGTCCCCAAACACCCCCTCTCGCCCCTGTCCCTACACCGGGGTAGGGGTGGGGCCCACAGGATAGGCCTCAGACCACCAGGCAATAACCACAGGCCCTGCAGCAGCGTCCCTGCCAGCCAGCCCCAGACCTCGCCCCTGGGATGGGGCGGAGACCAAGGGAGGCCCAGGACCAGCCGACAGCCACAGCACAACTCCGGGGACAGTCCGGCGAGGACGGCCCCACCGGAGAGGCACAGGCGGACCTGGCGCTGTGAGCACAGACGGGCCTCCCGGACACCCCCTGCCTGGGGACCCACCCCCTCCATCGAGACCGAGACGTTGGCAGTGCCCTGGTTGGGGATCTTGGGTGCTGGGGAGGGGGTGCTTGGGCCTCTGATGAGAGACACAAACCACACCCCTCCAGGGGCAGGACCAGCACCAGCAGTATCCGGGGGGCTCCAGGCAGAGTCCTGTTCAGCCACTTCCTCCCAGCAGCCGGGCCCAGGAAGGCGGCGTCCTGGAGTGGGGGTGTCTCTGCAGCCTTGAGGTTCTGGGTCACTCCACACTCACGTGGCCCCAGGGGGCTGTGTCAACAGACACGGAGGTGACTATGGAACTGTGTACCCGTGTGGCTCGGGATGTGTGGACGGGTGGCTTGTATCTAAAGGTGTGTCTGTGTCTGTGTGTGTCTGCCACCGGGATAGCGCACTTTCTGCGACAGTCTGTGCATGTAACGATCAGGGCAGGGTGTCCATAGAGGTGGGTAGCTGCAGCTTCATGCATGTGGTTGTCAACAGGACTGGGTCTCTGTGACATGTCCATGTGAATCTTTGTACCCGTGTGAGTGTGACTGTATTTTCAGGTGCGAGTGATGTGTTTTATCTGAGAGCATGTATCTGTGAACCTGCTGGTTCTGACCAAGGGACTCTTAGCAAGGGGACTCACGGCCCTAAGTCTGTATCAGCCAGCTGTTGCCGCGTAACAAGTTACCACACATGCGGCAATGTCAAACAAGACACATTTATTATCTTGCAGTTTCTGTGGACAGGTTAGCTGGGTCCTCTCGGGGTCTCTGGAGGTTTCGATCAAAGCATTGGCTGGGCCAGGGTCTCATCTGAAGGCTGGATGGGGGCAGGATATGCTTCCGGAACTCATGAGGTTGTCCCAGCATTCAGATCCTCACAGTGTAGGACTGTCCAGGCCTCTGTTCCTTGCTCGCTGTCGGCTGGAAGCTGCCATGTGACATCTCTATGGCGTGGCTTGGGATGGGGCAGTTAGGCTAGCCAGGGAGAGAGAGTATCCCAGCATCCCCGCCAGAGAGGTCGCATGCATGGGGCTCTGGGGGTCACATGGGCAGGTGGGACATTGTAGGTAGGGATTGTTCATGTCTGACCTGCTGTCAGCATGTTTATTTTCCTCTGTGTTTGTGGACTGTTCACTCAACACGTGTTTACTGGGCACACTCTGGGGGAGAGAGTGTGTGTGTGAGTCGCCACCCAGCACGTGGATGGGGCCCCAGGAGAGCCGCACATCATGACTGAGCAGAGCTGAGCCCCCCGAACCTTTGGCTGGCCCAGGGCCCCCTCCCCTGCCCTGGGAGTGGCTTCTGGACTTTGAAGGTGCCGGCAGGGTGAGGCTGGACAGGGCCCTTTCTCAGGGACACACCCTGATAGCACAATCCCCCTGGGGCCCCGCCGGCCTCAGGCCTCTCCTGCCCAGGGCCCTGCCCCGACCCTGGGGAGAGAGAAAGGTTCTCTCTGGACGTTGGCCCAGCCGTGCTTGCTGTCACCCCGCCCCTCTCCCCTCCGCATGTGGGCGCCCCACCCCCCAGCGTGGGGTCTGTGTAGCATTCGCTGTAGATGTAGTCTTCCTGCAATAAAGTGGATCCTGCAATCCCCGCCCGCACCGTGCCCCTTCTTTGGGGTGGGGGGGTTCTGCTCGCCGCCTGCAAAGGATGGAGATCCAGAGGGGTAGGGAGGGGCCAGGTGAGGACACAGAGCAGGGGAGGTTGAGGCAGGAGCAATCTGGGCTGCAGGGCTTCCAACTCCACTACAGGCCCCCATGGGCCTCAATTTCCCCATTCAGTCTGCACACATCCCATCCACCACCCTGACACCATCCTACCCACCCAGGCCAGGCTGCGCCAGGGGTCTCAGTGGAGGAGGTAAGGCCTCGTTCATGGGCAGAGCGAGAGGAAGAACTGAGACACCATTCATTCATTTATTCATGGGCTCATTGTACCTTCATTCATTCATTTGTTCATCCTGTATATAGTAGGCACCACTGTGTGCCTGGCTCTGTCCCGGATGCTGAGGACATGGCGGTGACCAACACAAACCCCAGAATCTCTGCCTCCTCGGGGAGGCGCTGCCCCAAGAAGAACTGGATCAGACCACTTCATATGCACACTGCTACATGGGAAGAAGATGAGCCTGCACCGCAAAAGGGATGCAGGGGTGGTGGTCTGGGTGTCCAGGGAAGCCACTCTGGCTGAGGAGGTGACATTTGAGCTGACCTGGGAAGGCAGGGGAGAGGCCAGCCCTGAGAGGATCTGAGATGAGCATGGAGGAGGGGGGACAGCAGTGCATGCAAAGGCCCTGGGGCAGGCATAAAGGAAGGAAGAGGTGGTGGTCAGTGAAGTTGGAGCAGTCAGCCAGTGTCAGACAGCACCTGGTGGGCTGTGAGAAGAGTTTGGACTTTAATGACAAGGACAGTGGGGTGCATTATGGGAACATGTCAGCATTTCCCCTTGTGGTCCCCACAAGAGACCTGGAGGGCCCCATTGCATGCACACTGCATGTACCTGCAGCCGGTTGAGGGGATTGGGCAGGCACTCCCATCTTACACAGGGAGGAGTCCACGGGGCCTCAGTTTCCCCATGTGTACAATGGAAAGACGTGGTCGGAGTCTGGCTTGCCAGGATCCTGGGAGGCAGGGTAGGGCAGTGGTTAGGGCCTGTCCTCCGTGGCAGGTGGGAAGATGGGAGAAGCCCAGTTGGTTCCATATCTTCGCTTTCGTCACACAGTGCTGATCTCAGATCACCTGCTATCCCGGGTGAAGCAGATACTGTGATTTTAGAGGCTCTGCTATGCAAAGCTCCCACGATGTGCCAGGCCACTCCCAGAGGATGACTGGAGGGGGCTTTGGGTGCTGAGCAAGGCTGAATGTGTCCACGTCATTCTCAGATCTTTTTTTTTTCTTTTTTCTTTTTTTTTTTTTTTTT
>RJWJ010000663.1:0-81437 GCA_004363605.1 Indri indri | reverse complement strand
AGATAATTTTTTTCTAATTTTTTAGTAGAGACAGGGTCTCGCTCTTGCTTAGGCTGGTCTCGAACTCCTGACCTCTAGCGATCCACCCACCTTGGCCTCCCAGAGTGCTAGGATTACAAGCATGAGCCACCGCACCCAGCCTTCAGATCATTTTTATCGACATCACTTGGTGACAGTTTCACTCCATGATTTCCCTGTTTTTCAGTCTTAAACCCACCCCATCAGACTCCTTCCTTCATCCTTCCAGTTGCCAGGAACTAATTGAGCTCCTACTGTGTACTAAGTACTATGCCAGCCACTAGGGATGCAGGTCCCCAAACCCCAGTCGTCAAGCTACATGCTATTTTAATGCAACGTTTAATGCAAAGGAAGCCATGATGAACCAAATACCAATATTTTAAATAAAGACAGGATCTGAGGAGGCTGTGGGGAGTGAGGGAGGTGAGTCGTACAAGTGCAGCATCAATCAGATCTTGTCTTTTAAAAAAATGCTGGGGTTTTATTCATCATGGATTATTTGTGCATTTATTCAGAATTTTTAAAATATTGTCTGAACATAGTATTTATCTTCATGGTGACTTGGTTTTTTTTTTTTGCCTCTATTTAAAATTTGGATTAGAATGTTGGATTTGAATTGCGGATTTACCCATTCCCCAATGTATACGTATTTCAAAACATCACGTTGTACGCCATAAACAGTTTTTATTTGTCAGTTAAAAAATGAAAAATCAAAAAATACATGTTGGATCTGAGACACATGCGTCACTGGTCTCACCCTCGTCCCAGCCCTGATTTTCCTTTGGGGCCAAGTAGTGACGTGCCTCAGTGAAGCGCGCTCAGCTGATTTTCACCCAGTGACTGCAGGAAATCTCTAGATTTTCTGATTTCCTAAGAGTGCCTGTAAATCTGGATTTTTTTTTTTTTTTTTTGCAAACCCTCCTGATTTAAAAACATTGGCAACAGATTTAAAAATTTTAAAGGATTTTTTTTTTGGACACATCTAGCATGGAGGCGCCACCAGTTTGCAACCCCTATTTAGACAGTCGTTCCTCTTGGGGAATGTGGGCTGGGGGGAGCCAGGGGTGGGCAGACAGGGAGAGGGAGCTGCCGCCCCGGAGCCTGGTTTCTCTGTGCGCTGTAGGGGAAGCCGCTGGAGGCTGAGATGAGCAGGGAGTTTCCTGCAGGGATGACAGGAGCCCTGGGGGAGCCGAGCTGGGAGGCCAGCAGCCCCGATCACAGGGCCCAGGTGGTGGTGGGGGACACGGAGTGTCAGCGTTGGCTAAAGTCCCTGAGTTCACAGAATATGGCGGCTGCATCCTCCCACATAGGAACCGGCTCCCTTTCGGGACCCCTTGCTGCTTTTGGAGACATACCAAATGTTTCCTAACATCACCAGGGAAGCTTGCCAAAAATGCAGATTCCAGTATCCAGTTCCCCCGCAAGATTCTGGTTCATTCCATCTGGGTAGGGGCCCAGGAATCTGCATTTTAAGATCCAGGCCCACGAGTTAGGAAATTGTGAAACCCTGGCAATTAGGAGATGGGCTTAGGCGAATGACCTTGGGTTTCACCTCCCGGAGACTCGGTTTCCACCTCTGTAAAATGGGGCTCATCGTTATCTCTCCTCCTTGCTTTATGCAGAGGGTTCCACGAGAGGGAGCCCATGAAGTGTTTCAGGAAAGCGGAGCCGCTGTTGTTATTACTGACATTCTTCTCCTGAAAATGAGCCCCCGGAGTTAGGATCCCGGTTTCGAACACGCTGCCCCCAGGCCCGGGATTCGAACTCGCGAAACGCCTCTCGCCTCCTTGACGTCATGAAGTCGCCCCAGGAAAGCCGCTCCTCGCTCCGCCCTCGAGTCGCTCGCAGTGCCGATTTGCATATTAGCATTGCCCCACCCCCGCTGTGCGCTTTCCGGCTCGCGAGTGGCCCGCGGCGGTGCCACTCAGCGCTCCGCCCCCGGCCCTGCCCGCGCGCGGAGCCCCGTCCCGCTCTCCTGGGCGCAGCCTACCCCACTGCCTGCGCCGCGCCCCGCCCCCGGCGCCGGCCTCCTGCTGCCCGGGCCTGTAATTGGTCGCGCCGGGACGCCAGGGCCCGCCCCCCACGCGCCGGCCCCGCCCCCCGGCGGGGAGCGAGCGCTCGCGGGTCGGGGCTGCGAGTTCGGCTGCGCGGCGGGGCTGAGGCGGCCGCGGGGCCGGATTGCAGGTAAGGGCGTCGCGATTCGGGCCGGGGAGCGCGGCCGGGGGCTGAGGGGGCGCCGGCGGCCCGGGAGGGGGCTGCGACAGCTCCGACTCTGCGGAAGAGTTGGGGGTCGGGGGTCAGCTGAGGAGGGGGCTGAGGCTGGGGACCCAGTGTGCAGGTACGGGCTGGGGGCTGGAGTTGGGGGCCAGGTTAGCTGGGGTGGGGGCTGCAGTTGTAGGTCGAGGTTAGCTGGGGAGGGGGCTGCAGTTATAGTTGAGGCTAGCTGGGGAAGGGGCTGAACTTGGGGACCGAGGTTAGCTGGGGAGGGGTCTGCAGTTGTAGGTCGAAGTTAGCTGGGGAGGGGGCGGGAGTTGGGGTCCAGGTTAGCTGGGGAGGGGGCTGAACTCGGGGCCAAGATTAGCTGGGGAGGGGACTACAGTTGGCTGGCGAGGGGTCTGAGAGCGGAGTTGGAGGTCTGAGTTAGCCGGGGAGGAGGCAGGGGTTGAGTGGAGGGTGGAGGTTATTTGAGGAGGGACTTGGGAGTGGAGTTGAGGGTCGGGGGTAGCCAGGGAGCGGGGCGGGGATGGAGTTGGAAGTGTGGTCCCCTGGGGAGGGGGCTGCAGACAGAGTTAGGGGCTGGGCTTAGCTGGGGAGGGGGCTGAGGGGTGCAGTTGGTTGAGAAGGGGGATGGAGGGACCCTGTGGTTAGGGTTATCTGGGGAAGGGCCAGAGGGACAAAGGGGCTGGCCAGGGAGGGGCTGGGGGATGGAGGTGGCAGTCAGGCTTGTCCCAGAAGGGGTCCCAGGGGTATGGGAAGAAATGGAGAGCTGGAAGTGCACGGGGTGGGGGAGGACATTAGGGCGGGGTGGTGAGAAGGGTGTGGGGTAAGGGCCAAGAGACGCCAGGGGCAGGTGTTTTGCTAGAGGTTGACTATTGAGGAGGTAATGGGGGGAGGTCTCGGGTAGGATTCAGTTATAAGGAATTTGGAATCACCTCCTGTACTTTTTGGGGGGACTAATCATTTGTCACAGAAAAGGGCACCGGGCATAAGTCCCCGGGGAGCAGGCAGCCGCAGGAGATGGGAGTTCAAAATACTTTCCGAGGTCTATTTCTAGGATATAGGGTGCAAAGGAGATGTCTTAGGAAGCAGAAAGGCTCATGTTGGTGACTGAATTTTTCAGGAACTGAAGTGGGAGTTTTTGGGACGATGATATTGAGGGGCGTGGGCGGCACTTTATTTTTCCTGGGTAGCGGGGGTTGCTAGGGGCTGGGAGGTGGGCGGTGGAAGACAGGCTTGACAGCAGAAAAGCAGCAGGTCCCCAGGGAGGAGTCTTGAAACCGTTGCTAGGTGTCGGGGAGGCAAGTGCCAGGTTCACACACTGGCGTCCTTCAGGGGCTGCGGTCTGGTCTCGCAGAGATGGGGCGTCGAGGGGCTCAGCGAGATGGGTCCAGTGTTCAGATCTTGCCTCGAGCTGCCAACTTGGCAGTGTCACCTCTCGGAGGTGTCGTTTGCCCCTCGGAAAAGCGGGAATCATAAATACAGTAGCATGTGCCTCATAGGGTCCTCGCAACATCCGACGGGGGAATCCCTGCCCCAAACTTCCGGGCACACCCTGAAGGTTCCTGAAGCATTGAGGAAAATGTTCTAAATGGAGTCTTCTCTTGGGGTGCTGGGGTGGCGGTAGGGGAGTAGAATGACTGGGTTGGCATAGAGGCAAGGAAAGAAAGCAGTTGGCACTTAACTCTAGTCATTGGGGTGTGCATAAGGGTCACCCTGGGAGCTTTAAAAGACAATCTGCAAAAAAAAAAAAAAAGTCTCCATATTAGTAAAAGTGAGAAAAATAACTCAAAAGGAAGTAGAATCTGTCTGGACCTGGCACCAGGAGATTCTGAAGGCTTGTCAAGGGACAAGTGCATGTGCTTGAGAGAAGGTTGCTTGAGTCATTGGGACCTAGGTGTCCCCTCTAAGGAACCGTTCCGATGTGTGCCCTGTAAGGAACCAGCGAGCCCTGATTTATGCTCTTTAAATTTATGAGCTTTACAACTTGACTTTATGTGACGCATTTGGGTCTCTCCCCCCCAGGCACTGTGGACACTGGGGCGGGGTTGTTTTCTGGGGTGAGGGTGTCTGGGGCACTGCAGGGTGCTGAGCAGTATCCCCGGCCTCCACCCACCCCACACCAGGAGCACCTGTCAGTCGTGACAGCCACAAATGTCCCCAGCCATCGCTCAGTGTCCTGTAGGGGCAGAATCACTCCAGTTGAAAACCATCGTTATAGACAAACCTGATTTATTTTCTCATTTAAAGACACCCGGCCCCTCACCTTTGAGCCTTAGGAACCGTGGCCATTCCGAACCGGGGATTGTCCTTTAAATCATTTAGTGCTCTTGTTTTGAGAGGGGAGGGAAAAAAAAACATCACTGCTTTTAGAGAATATTGGAAATGCTGACATATTTCTGGGCGAGGATTTTGTGTGACTTTTGAACACTGCATATGCATTTCGAATGTGGGATGGATGCCCTTCCCAGTCACAGGCACGGGAAGGTGGCGAGTTGGTGAGTTGCTTCCTTGGTTTTAACATCGATCGTGAGGTTCCGAAAGTGGCTTGAATGAGTTCCTCAGGCGAGTCCTGGCCACAGAGAAGCTTTATTGAGAACATACGCTTTGACCGACGCCATTGTTTTCTCTTCTTGTTTCGTACTTAATAAACCCTGGGCCCTGCTGTGTGGGGAAAGACAGGTAAACACGAACCGTCCTCACACGTAGACAACGCGGCGTCATGTTCACCAAATAGAGGTGTTTTTCTCGTACGCAACGTCGCAGTGTGAAAAACTCCTTTTTTCCCCATTCAAGGTGTTACTGCAGATTTTTCTCATTTGCATCCGCAGACAGGGATGGCCTTTAAAATCATACGAACTAAGTCATTTGTAGTTTTGAAGATCTGGGGCGATTTCTTCCAAAAAGGTCGTGCCTGGCCTCTGTGCCTTTGGAACTTTCTGGTGCTTTCCGGGGAGGCCGGTTACTATGGCAGCTGTGCGACAAATCAGGGTGGCACAGCCTTCTTGTCCCCTTACTGCGTCCCTTGCAGTCTGCTGTGTCTCAATTGACGCGGGCAGCCCTGGGGGTGACTGCCCGAGCTGGGTTTCTGTGAGCTGGGTTTCTGTCCCCGGGAAGGTTTGTCTCGGCTCTGCCACACGCTCGCGTCCTTTCACAGCGGACTTGTGCAGTGCGGCCACGTCCTTGGCTGTGTCATGGCGCCTCCCTCCGAGCAGCGATGTCGATTTTGACATTCGTCGACCTCACTTGTCACTGCCTCTTGCTGCTGCACCCTTTGGCCTGGCTTGTGTCCGTTAAGGGTTAGAGAAAAATGTTTGTGGTCTGTGTCACCCAGGAGACCCGGCGCTGCAGACCTGATGCGAGAGCCAAGAAGATGGGGTGACTTGTTCTCCGTGGCACACTGGCCCCCAGCATGTCACACCTGTCCTTCTCCTTGCCTGTTCTCTGACGTGGGTGGGCCACCTTCTCTCTGTGTCCCCGTGTGGGTCCTCACCTCCTGCCTGGTCTTGCCACTGGTGGGCTCGTGGGCTGCTCCAAGACTCTTCCAGAAACAGTTGCTGGTTCTTCCTGAGAACCTTGCAAGAGAGGAAAGTCTTTTTGCTTTTTATTGTTTTAAATGGAGGCTATAATTTACATATCATAAAATTCAACTCTTTCAAGCCTACCATTTGGTTTTTTTATTAATAAGTTTATTGAGTTGTGCAACCATCTCCCTAAACCCCTTTTAGAACTTTCCACCACCCCAGTAAGATCCTTCGTCCCCGTCAGCAGTCATCCCCCACTCCGCTCCCCAGCCCCTGGCACCCATGAATCCATACCCCATCTCTGTGGATCTGCCTGTTCTGGACATTTCATATAAATGGAGTCTCACACTGTGTGTCTTTCTGTGTCTGGCGTCTCTCACTGAGCACGATGTCCTCAAGGTCCTTCCACGCTGTGGCCTGCGTCAGAGCCTCATCCCTTTTCCTGGCTGAGTGATAATCCATTGCGTGGATGGACCACGCTATGTGTGTTCATTCATTTGTGGATGGGATTTGGGTATGTCCACCTTTGGCGTTGAAGCATAGGGCTGCTATGTAAATGGCTTTTCCTGGGCACAGGTGGCCCACTAGACTGAAGCTTAGGGTGTTCATTGAAGGGTGTTTTTGCCTCAATTATGTCTGTTTTCTTTCCCACCCCAGTGCTCCCGCTTGAGCTAAGAGCGGCCTCCAATCTCTGTCACTCCAGTGGGTGGACCCCTCGAGGCCCCAGTAAGCTCCCTAAATCTCCAATCAGATAGTGACTTCCCTGCCACCTCCAGCAGCTCATCGTCCATGCCGGAATCACAGGTCCTCACGTGGCCTCTGTGGCCCTGCACGAGTTGGCCCCACCTGACCCTTCCGAGGCCCTCCCACCCCGTCACCCCATCCAGCTCCCCACTGCCCCCCGGGTTTCCTGGACGCCGCCGTTGCTGTCTCCTTTGTCTGAAACGTTCCTTCCTTCCTTCCTCTGTCCAACAAAGGCCCGTTGTGTGCCTATTTTAAGCCTCAGAACCTGTGCCAGGCCTTGGGAGCGCCACGTGAATGAGCCGCCTGTGTGCTGGCGCGGGGGGCGTGGAGGTGGCAGCCGGGGTCGGAGGAGCCTGAGCCCTGCTGCCTGCCCTGGCACTGGGAGGCGGGGTCCCTGGGGGTGGCAGGGAGAGGGGCTCAGCCTGGGTACTCCGTGAGCTTCACTCCTGCAGGCACAGTAAGAAGTCTCCCAGGGGTGGAGGGATAGAGGGGTAGGGAGGTGGGGTGAGGTCAGTGACCAGGAAGATCCAGAAAAGAGGCCAAAAGGAAGTTTTGACCTGAACACACGTGTGGCAGGGGACAGTGGGAGGAGAGCGTCCCATCTCCGTGTGTGCACAGAGGCGGCTGGGTCCCTGCTTTCATCCAGTGCTCAGCCTGGACACCGGTGATGTGCTGAGTCCCTATGGGCTGGGGCAGTCCTGGGCCCACAGCTAAGGCCTGGGCCTTGCAGGCCTTGTCTTTGCCGAATTGCACGGGGTTCCCAGGGCTGCTGTCACCGATGATCACAAATTGGGTAGTTAAAACAAAAGAAATGTATTATTCTCTTGCAGTCCTGGTGGCCAGACGTCTGAGACGAAGGGGTAGCAGGGCTGCCCTCCCTCTGGAGCCTCCGGGGAGGAGCCTTCCTGCCTCCCCCAGCTCCTGGGGGTCCCGGGCATCCCTTGGCTTGTGGCCGCATCGTCCTAATTTCTGCCTCTGTCGTGACACAGCGGTCTCCCCTTTGTGTGTGTGTGTGTGTGTGTGTCTCATGAGGACACCTGAGTCCAGATCGGGGCCCACCCTACGCCAGGGGTACCCCATCTTGTTACACCTTCAAAGACCCTATTTCCAAATAAGGTTCCATTCCTGGGTATAGGGGTTTAGGTCGTGGACAGATCCTTTTTGGGGGGCACAGCGCACCCCCCACCACCTAGGAAGCGGCCAGTCCCCTGCGTGTGGTGAGATTCAGGATGTCCCCAGACTGTGGTCCGGGTGCTGAGCCCCTTCCTGCTTCTCCCTCCTCCTCCTGTCTTTCCCAACAACACAGAAACTAAACCGTGCAGCGCCACACGCAAAATGGAGAACTGGGTGCCCCCGGGGGCCCCCCGAAAACCGCCTGCCGTGTCCTCCTCCAACGATGTGCAGCGCATGGAAGGATGCGGTGGGAATTTTAAAGCACTCTATAATATTAACAGTGTTGTTGTTAAAATGCTGGGATTTGAGTAAACCAGGGTCTCTTGGACTTGGACACTGGGGCCAGATCAGTCTTTGGGTGGGTGAAGTTATTCTTTTTTTTTTTTGTTTTTCTTTTTTTAAGAGACCAGCTCTTGCTCTGTCACCCAGGCTGGAGTGCAGTGGTGCAATCATAGCTCATTCGGCCTCCAACTGCTGGGCTCAAGCGATCCTCCTGCCTCAGCCTCCCAAGTAGCTGGGACTACAGGTGTGCAACACTACACCTGGTCAATTTTTCTATTTTTTTTTTTAGAGATGGGGTCTTGCTCTTGCTCTTGCCCTTGCCTCCACCCGCTCCATGCCAGGAGCACCCCCCAGTCATGACAACCACACATATCCCCAGACATCGCCCAGTGTCCCCTGTAGGCAGAGTCACCCTTAGTTGAGAGCCACTGGGCTAAACTATTTCTAATAAGATTTTCTGATTCAGTGATTGCATTAAATAAAAAGATATGTCTGGGTTTTTAATAGACTTTATTTTTTGAGCTGTTTTCGATTCGCAGCAAAGTTGAGTGGTTCGTACAGAGAGTTCCCATATGCACCTGCTCCTCCCAAATGCACAGCCTCCCCCTACGGTCCGCCTCCAGCAGCAGAGTGGGACGTTTGGTACAGTCCCTGCCTATGAACCTACAGTGACATATCCTTGTCACCCTGAGTGCACAGTTGACATTGGGATTCACTCTTGGTGTTGAACGTTCTATGGGTTTGGACAAATAGACAATGACACGTGTCCACCATTGGAGTGTGCTATAGAATTGCAGGGTACCGTGGCTCATGCCTGTAATCCCAGCGACACGAGAGGCTGAGGTGGGAGGATCGCTTGAGGTCACGAGTTTGAGACCAGCCTGAGTGAGAGCGAGACCCCGTCTCTAGAAAAATTAGCTGGGTATGGTGGCACCTGTAGTCCCAGCTACTCGGGAGGCCGAGGCAGGAGGATCACTTGAGCCCAGCAGTTGGAGGCTGCGGTGAGCTATGATGACGCCACTGCACTCCAACCTGGGCGACAGAACAAGAGCTGGTCTCTTAAAAAAACAAAACAAAACAGAATAATTTCACTGCCCTAAAAATCCTCTGTGCTCTTAGTATTCATCCCTTTCCCTCCCTGGTATTTTGTTTTTATGGGCAAAGAGATAAGACCAGCATAGTAACCTTGAATGGCTGTTGGGAAGGACGTACCTTTGTATACTATGGCATTTTATATGAATTATCTTCTGTGTTACCCATTCTGATAAACAGTCCAGTAGAAACACAGCCAGGAGCTTCACAGATAATTTTAAACCTTTTACTGGCCGTATTAAAAAAACAAAAATAGGTGAAACTGATATTAATGAAGCATTCTTCTTAACTCCATAGATCCAAAATATTTTTTTGTTTTGCAGACACGGTCTTGCTCTGTCACCCAGGCTGGAGTGCAGTGGTGCAGTCATAGCTCACTGCAGCCTCCAACTCCTGGGCTCAAGCGATCCTTCTGCCTCAGCCTCCTGAGTAGCTGGGACTACAGGCATGTGCCACCATGCCCCACTAATTTTTCTATTTTTGGTAGAAATGGGGGTCTCGCTCTTGCTCAGGCTGATCTCGAACTCCTGGCCTCAAGTGATCTTCCTGCCTTGGCCTGCCAGGGTGCCAAAATATTATGCCTGCATGCCATTCAGTGTAAAGAAAGCACGAATGAGCTTTTTTCCATTCTTCCTTTCCCACTAAGTCTTGGAGGTCGGGTGTGTGTTTTGCACCCAGAGCCCATCTCAGTTTGGAGGAGCTACTCTCAGGCGCTCGGTGGCACCTGAGGCCAGCGGCAGCCGTGCTGGAAGTGCAGGTCTGGGAAGAAAACAGGGAAAGTCTCAGGAGGAAATAACACGTCTAAAGGCGTGTGCATGCATCTTCACTTTTGGACATGGTGGTGGTCGTTTTTGGAACTACTCAACCGTTTGCTTTGCTGAGGGATGGTGCCGGACGCCAAGAAAGTACTTGTCAGGACTTTCCAAAGGGGAAGAAAACCAGTCTACTCAGTGCTTGTTAAAATGAGGGTTGAAAGATTTACAGTGTATTAAATATTATAAAAAGCACATTGGTGCTATTTTGGAGGCAGAGTGTAGGTCAACACAAGGGAACACGCAGCTTTGTTCTGGCGGAACTGAGCCGATGGGCTGAGAAACTTATGTGGATTTAGAATCAAAGAATCTTAGAACGTCAGTTCACCAAGGACCCCGGAGATTGTCTGTCCCGGGGTTGGCAAACCATGGCCCCTGGGCCACCACAACTCACAGCCTGTTTTGATATGCGACCCATGGGCTAAGATGGTTATCACATTTTTATTTTTAATATTATTTTTTGAGATAGAGTCTCGCTCTGTTGCCTGGGCTAGAGTGCAGTGGTGTCATCACAGCTCACTGTAGCCTCTAACTCCTGGGCTCAAATGATCCTCCTGCCTCAGCCTCCTGAGTAGCTGGGACTACAGGCACGTGCCACTATGCCTGGCTAATTTTTCTATTTTTAGTAGAGACAGGCTCTCGCTCTTGCTCAGGCTAGTCTTGAACTCCTTACCTCAGCTGATCCTCCTGCCTTGGCCTCCGAGAGTGCTAAGGATTACAGGCATGAGCCACCGTGCCCGGCCACACATTTTTAAATGGTAGGGAAAAAAGGTCATGACACATTAAAATTATATGGAGTTCAGATCTCAGTGTCCAGAAATAAAGTTTTATTGGCACACAGTTTCAGGCATTGTGCTACAATCGTGCAGTCGAGTAGTCACCATAGAGACTGTGCCGCAAAACCCAAAGCAGTGATGATCGGGCCTCGTCCAGGAAAAGTTTGTCGGCCCCTTGGCTTGAGTGATTTACAGATGACAAAATTGAAGCCGGGAGGTTTCACGAGTTAGTGGTTATGCTGGGACTTGCTCTTGGGAATTCATATTTTACCTTTTATCATTTCATTTAAGCCTCTGTGTTGGCAGAACCCTAATAGTCAACTTCAGAGAACTTGTCCCAAATACAATCTTATGAGGAACTTTTATCTCATTTACGAGCAGGGTTTAATGATTTCGGAACAAATCTACAGAATGAATTTTTTTCCCCATAGCATTACACCATACATAGTATAATTGGCGTTCTGTTTTCTTTCTTTCATTTTTTTTGCATTGTTTTTAACTTATTTTTTCTTATTTATGTATTTTTAATTGATAAATATTTTCTTTAGTGTCACCAAATGTAACAGTACATCTTAGTAATAATGGGCTCTTAGATTTGATCAAATGTGACATTTGGTAGCTCAAAAATATATCACATTTTTCAATTGAGATGATCTTTATCATGTTACTTAAAGATGTACAAACAGGCCGGGTGTGGTGGCTCACACCTGTAATCCCAGCACTTTGGGAGGCTGAGGCAGGAGGATCGCTCGAGCCCAGGAGTTGGAGGCTGCAGTGAGCTGCGATTGCGCCACTGCACTCCAGCCTCGGTGACAGAGCGAGACCTTTTCTCTTGAGTAAAAAAAAAGAAAAGAATGTACAAACACAAAACTATGTGTAAAATGTCTTGAGCTTGTAACTATCATACTAAACCATAAAAAAGTAAATACAGTCAAAACAGTAACACGTGAAGCAATGGGTATTCAAACTCGTAGTCAAATTAACAACTGTAACGTCATGGGGCGGGTGTTTTTTAGAATGATGTTTTTAATCCTGGCAATTAGCCTGGCAAGATTTTCCAGAGCGAAATTTGAAAATGGTGATGGCTTTAAGTAAAAACAAATGTTTCCTTTTGTCGGCTTGGGAGCAGAGGACAGTTTTCTCTTTCAACACCAGCTGAACTCAGACCCATGGTTCTCTTGAGGCTGAGAACTGACAAACCGTCAGCGCTTAGCAGTGGAGGCCGATGTAAAAATATTCAAGGCAGGGGAGAGAAGTGGTGGTTTGGCTTTTATGATTTTGGGGTTTTCTCTTTGCAGATTGCTGCTTATGAAAATGTACAGTTGTTTTCAACTTGAATTTTCGATGCTCCAAGGGCAGGAGGAGGTGGGAGGACATGGGGCTCAGTGGAACTTTGTGGATTGCTTGGCTGTTTTTTCTTGTTCATCTGTCTCTCTCTGTCTCCTTCTCTGCTTTTTTCTGTCTTTGTCTCTGGGTTCCAGAAGAAACTCAGTCTGGCTAAAAGAAAACCAAGGCTGCCCGTTTGCATGTCACAAAACTCAGACACGTGTTTGTAGGTTTGGGGCACACAAGGGCAGGGGACCAGGATTCCAGAACCTTCGCTTCTGGTCTGGGCTCTGCCTCTGCCCTCAGCCTGCATTTTCCCCACTGTGAAACGGGTCCCACGATAAGGTCATGTTCATAACTGTCATTCCGTTGATTGGAGCAGCCTGGTGCCTGGAACAGAACAGGGCGCCTTCCGCCTGCGCGTCATCTCTGACAAAGATATCGGACTGAGCTCCGAGGCCTGGTTTTTAAAATAAATTTTTTACTTTGGAATAATTTTAGATTTTTAGCAAAGTTGCAGAGAGAGTATAGAGAGGTCCCGTCGAGCCCTCATCCCACTTCCCTGGATGGTAACGTCTTAGAGTGCCCTGGTGCGTTTCTCATGCTAAGAAGTTAACGTGGGGACATTTTTATGAACCAAGCTCCATGCTTTATTCAGATTTCATTCATTTTCCCCTTAATGTCCTTTTTATGCCCCGGCGACCCATCCGGGATCCCACGACAGTCCATGGTGACAGTGTCTCAGATCTTCCTGGTCTCTTGTCACCTGGGCGGGCCCGAGGAGGACCGGCCAGGCATCTTGCAGACCGTCCTCCAGCCTGGGGTTGTCTGATGTGTTTCTCACGGGGCAGACTGGGGTTATGGGTTTTGGGAAGACGCACAGAGGCGAGGGGCCCTTTTGGTCACACCCTGATAGAGGTGCATGATGCCCTCAAGACGCACCATTGGTGACATTAACCGTGAGCTCTTGCCCAGGTAGCCTTTGTCCACCTGCCAGAGTCTCCAAGGCCACAACCCGCTGCGGGAACTCCGGCCTCCCCATGACACTGACACTGGCGTGCTCCATCCTCTGTCCCGAGAACTTGGCCTTTGATCTTCGAATCATGATTCAAACTTACTTTCCACCCCACCCAACAAAGGCTGTGCTCCTCGAGATGGTTTTGGGGCCTTGGAATCCCATCGTTTCATCCGTCTTGGCCGCAAACGCTGAAGAACGTTGCGGAGAAACATTTCCCTTCTGATTTGAGACATATGTGTCCTGCTGGTCCCAAATGTGTTGGGAGGGGGTCTTGGCCCGGATCCCGGTGTTGGAAACTGAAACAAGCATAAGCTGGCCTGGAGTGTTACACACAGCTCTCCCACATTTGTTAAAAAGGAAGGGGGAGATTTATGTATTTATAATTTTTTTTTTCAGATACAATGTCTCCTTCTGTTGCCCAAGCTAGAGTACAGTGGCGTAATCACAGCTCACTGCAGCCTCTAACTCCTGGGCTCAAGCAATCCTCCTGCCTTAGCCTCCTGAGTAGCTGGGACTACAGGTGTGCAGCGTCACACCTGGCTAATTTTTAAATTTTTTTTAGAGATGGGGTCTTGCTATATTGTCCAGGCTGGTCTCAAATTCCTGCCCTCAAGTGATCCTCCCACCTTGGCCTCCCAGAGTGCTCGGATTACCAGCGTGAGCTACCGCGCTGGGCCTGGCAGGGGGAGATGTAGATCCGCAGGTGGAGTTGAGACACAGACCACCCAAGGCCAGGGAACCACCTGACCAAGTGCCGTGTCTGCCCTCCGGCCTCCAGGGACCTAGGTGACACACCCTGGGTCCGAGTTCTTTCGTGGATGGCGTGTCTGGCAAAAGCAGAAGATTGCTGGAAACTAGGATATCTGCGTGTCGGGGTGTTTGGTGTGCCCTTTAAAAGTGAAACTGGACTGGGAGAAAGAGGACGGGCTCTCTGCTCCTGGGGACGGTGAATGGGGCCTTTTGTCTCATGGAGGCTTTTTTCTTCGTGGCCTCTTTTGACTCGGCAAACACGGCAGGGTGTTGTTGGGCACTGGGTGTGCGGGGCTGTGCCTGCGAGCCGCGCCTGGTCTCAGGAGGGGCAGACCTGGCAGGCGCGGATGTGACCTCGGACCCACCGGGCACTTGGCGCACTCGGGTCCTGTGACTTCCCAGCCCTGCCCTCGCCCTCCTCCCAGATTCACTTCCTCTCTTGCCTGCTCTGGTTTGGTTTTGTTTTTTTGTTTGTTTTCGTTGTTGTTGTTTTGCTTCGTTTTGTTTTTAATTGTGGTAAATTACACACAACATGAAATGTACCATCTTAACCATTTTTAATTGCACAGTTTGGCGACATTAAGCACATTCACGTTGCTGTGCAACCATCAGCACCTTCCGTCTCCAGAACTTTCTCGTCTTCCCAAATTGACACTGTGTCCCCATGAAACACTCCCCACCCCCTCCCCAGCCCCTGGTACCCACCATGCTACTTCCTGTCTCTGTGGATCTGATAACTCTAGGGACCTTCTGTGGGTAGAGTCATGCAGGATTTGTCCTTCTGTGTCTGGCTTCTCTCCCTGAGCACGATGTTCTCAAGGTCCACCCGTGTTCCTATTTTAAGGCTGAGTAGTACCCATTGTGTGGACGGACCTCATCGTGTTCAGCCACCCACGCCTCGGGGGCTGTGTCCACTTTTTGGCTGTTGCAAATCACGCTGCTGTGAACATCGGGGACAGGTTTCCCCTGTGGACGTAGGTTTTCCTTTCTCTGGGGTCGACACCCAGGGGTGGCATTTCGGGACCCATCGTCTATTTTTAAACCCACATATTGTTCGTTGGTCTGCGCTTCTGTGCCCAGCGGGGTTTTTGTCCATTTGTGGCTCCTTTTGCAGCTCAGCCCTTTGGGGCTCTGGAAGGACTTGAGTTCCTCCGGCCGATCGTGTCCATCAGCTTTCCGGCCTGGTATGACCTCCCCCCACCCCCCGATTTCTGCATGGGCACCTCCTGGCAGCAAGCCTGTCCCCGCCTGCGTGGGTCAGCCCCGGGCAGTTGCTCACGGCACAGTTTACGTTTCTCCCCCTTCCACTGGGGTCTCTCTCCTGTTCTGCGTGTCACCCAGAATGCCCTCTGCTCGGGCTTCGACAACACTGCACTCTCGCCCTCTGCGCCCATCTCGTCTCCCTGTCTCCGTCTAACCGTATGCTCCGGTGCCACCTCAACGGCGCTGGGCCCCACCCACCTCCCCGCTCCCGTCTGTGCAGGACGTCGCACGTGCTGTAGTCCGAGCTTCGGGTTTCGTTTGTTTCTTTGCTTTCCCTGTAAAAGAGGCTCCTGCCTCAAGCGCGGCTGAGAGGCCCACACAAATGTACGTACGGGATGTCACAGGTGCTCAGTGCGCGGCAAGAAATGGACTTTAGTTTAGGTAGAAGCCTGGAGGAAGATGTAGGAGACAGGCTGATGGCCCCAAAGACGTCCCTGCCCTAATCCCTGGAACTGGTGCCTATGTCACCTTATGTGGCAAAAGGGACTCTGCAGCTGTGATCAAGGACACCTTAGAGGTTACCCCGGATGACCCGGGGGCCCAGTGTCAGCACAGGGTCCTTCCACGAGGAGGCAGGGGGGTCGGAGGCAGGGAGACTGGAAGACGCTGCCCTACTGGCTCTGAAGGGGGAGGAAGGGCACCGAGGAAGGTTCCAAACAGGATAGGAATCACTTCCTAGAGTCGTCGTAAGAGTCGAGATTATGAACAAGATTGTGACCTAGGGTTGGCAGTGGCCATGGTTGTCACTGTTATTGCTGTAATCACTGTTAATATTACTCAAAATATTGTATATTAATATTAATATGATAGTATATGTTACTGTTATATTACTGTTTTACCCTGCTGACACCACGGGTGTGGACCCAACCAAAGGAAGGGCACACGGTGCTCGTAAGGCTGCCAAGGCCCAGACTAACGACCATAGAAAAACCAGCTGGGCGTGGTGGTGCCTGTAGTCCCAGCTCCTCGGGAGGCTGAGGCAGGAGGATCGCTTGAACCCAGGAGTTGGAGGCTGCAGTGAGCTGTGATGACGCCACTGCACTCCAGCCTGGGTGACAGAGTGAGACCCTGTCTCAAAAAAAAAAAAAAGAAAAAAGAAAAGAATCAAAGCAAAAGCAAATTTGTTTGGCATTTTCTGCTTCTCTGTGATATCCCGTGGCTAGATTGGAATCAGACCCCTTGCTCCGATACCGAGCTCAGCACTGCTTGGAAAGGTCCCATCTCCAGGGCATGTCCCTAAATCCCATTCCCTGGAAGAACTCTTGGCAGGCACGCGGAAGTGTAATTAAGTGGCGTCTTCCCTCCGCGCTGCTGACACAGATTTGGGTCTGTAATAAAGATGAGATGTCTCCGGAGAGATGAGGGTCCACTCAGAGCCCGGAGAACTTGCTCTGAGATTCTCTGGAAATCAGGAGCCCCCAGGTCCCCAGGTGGGACGCGACGACCCCGTCTAGGAGGGAAAGCACAGATCGGAGCAAGTGGGTCATTTCTCTCTTCCAGCAGTCCAAAGTCCGGCCGGGCTGCACTCCCTTTGGGGGTTCCAGGGGGTTCCTTCCTGCCTCTTCCAGTGTCCCGGGTGGCCGGCCATCCTTGGCACGCCCCGGCCATGACACTACTCCAGTCTCTGGCTCCGTCCTCACGTGCCCTCCTTCCCTGTGTGTGTCTGTGTCCAAATCTCCCTCCTCTTATAAGAACATCAGTTATTGGATTTAGGGCCCACCCTAATCCCGTGTGACTTCGTCTTAACTAATTACATCTGCAAAAACCCTGTTTCCAAATAAGGCCCTGTTCTGAGGCATCTGACTCAAAACTTTTTTTTCCAAGTAGTTAACTCAGGGTCTATCTCCCCCGGGCACTGTGGACACTGGGCCCGGATCATTCTCTGGGGTGGGGTGTCCTGGGCACTGCGGGTGCTGAGCAGCGTCCCTATTCCCCACCCACCCTTGCTAGGAGCTCCCCCAGTCCTGACAGCCATAAATGTCCCCAGACATGGCCCAGTGTCCCCTGGGGACAGAATCCCCTCCCCTCCTCTGCTCCTACCCCTGTGTGAGGAATGTGTCTTTTATGTGTTTTCCTTTGTATCCTATAAGATCCGGGGGAATGTTTTTCCCAGCAGTTCTTTGTGTGACGGGTCCCTCACATGAGCTGATTTAGGTCATCGCTGTCCTTCAGAACTGTCCTCCACAGAGGGGCCGTGACATCAGCTATTTTCACCGGCTTTTCACCAGCCCAGTTTGGTAAATAACACTCCATCTTCTCTACCCCCGAGCGACTTTTCCTGCTCCTGGTAACATTTCCTGGGTTTTGTGGTTGCAGGTTTTCTGTGAATGACACTGGGGTTGGCCACTGAGCCACCCCTTACCTGTGTTCTCTTAAAAGCCAGACCCCTGTTCTGGGACCCTCAAGCTTGCTGCCATGCCCCGGGGTGGTTCCAGGGTTTGACAATCCTCCTGTGCCGCAGAGAGACCCTTTAGTTCTTTCGGGGGACAACGTGAGTTTCCAGCACGCATCTGTCTCCGGGAGTGTGATCTGTTTGGGTTCACTCATGAACATGTCCAACTATGAGGAGTGGTTGGCACGGTTGCACATTTGTTTGCAGAATTTAAAGCAGTCTGTAACCCCATAGCATTCTCCATGTGTTAAAACATTACCCGTCCCAAGTGTGTGAAAATCTGGACTTTTTGTCTATTCTAGTCTCAGCCGGAGGGGGAGGCGTTATGACAGTTCTGTTTTAAGAAAACTAGTACGGTATACAGAACGATATAGCATTGTTTTCCAACCCAGTCGATGTTCAGGGATGCACAGCACACTGTTTCCAAGCCTGGTTACATATAAAAACTGCCGGATGTAGTACGTGCGATTGAGTGTGAAAATCTGAGTTGTGGACATCAAATCAAGATACCTCTGTTTTCTCCCAGCGCCCCCAGATTTCGCATCGAAGCAGGCGGCCGCTCCGTTTTAGAACGGAGACCTCGCACTTCCGACAGTGGTGCAGTTGTGATTCCCTCCAAGAATAGGCTGCGGCTGCTCTTGTATATTTCAAACACACAAATTTTGTATATTTTAAATGTATTTTAGGCTTTTATCTTTGGAGAGTAGGTTTGAATTTCGGAAACAGCCCGAGTCAGTCAGCTAATGCTGCGTAACGAATCACCCACAAACGCAGTGGGTTGAAATGACACGTGCTTGTTGTCTCTCAGTTCCTTGTGGGTCGGGAATCCGGCATGGCTCAGCTGGGTCTTCCACTCAGGGGCTCTCTCATGTCAGCCGAGGCTGTGGTCTCATCCGAAGACTCACCTGGGGAAGGGTGTGCTTTCACGCTCGCTCACGTGGCTGTTGGCAGGTTTTAGTTTCCTGTCGGTGCAATGGAGACTCCCTCAGTTCCTCAGTTGTTGGCATATGAGTCTCTCCCCAACATGGAAACTTGCTTTGTCAAAGCAGCAAAGGAGTTTGCTAGCAAGATAGGAGTCACATGCCCATGGGAGATACTCAAAGCGACAGCCCATCACCTCTGCATATTCTGTTGGTTAGAAGCAAGTCACAGGTCCTGCCCATGTTCAAGGGGAGGGGATTACAAAAGGTACAGACACCGGGAGTTGGGGATCCCTGGGGACCATCTTAGGGTGTCTTCCACACTGTCACAGGTCACTCGGGGGTCAGAAAGACAGATGGCCCAGTGGAAACAGGGTAGATTTTGGTTGGACAGAGGATATTACTGTCAGGTTGTGAGGCTATATTTCTTAATCATCTGATTTTTACTCTTTGAAGATGGTTTCAGAGGATGGAAGCAGCAACGTCATGAGATGGCATATTGCTTTGAAGTCATTTCTCAAAGTGGCTCTTTGTAGGGAAGAATGCCTATGTAATTCTGTCATGTCTGTTAATTACCCAGCTACTTGTCTTTGGTCACCTTGAGTATTCATGGAGAATTAGAGACCAGCCTCTGTGTGTTTGGAGGGGGACTTAGGATGGGATGAAAGAGAGAGAGTCAGATGGTGAGAGTCTCACTCTGTCACCTGGGCTAGAGTACTGTGGCATCATCATAGCTCACAGCAACCTTGAACTCCTGGGCTAATGCGATCCTCCCACCTCATCCTCCCAGAGTGCCAGGATTACAGGTGTGAGCCACCGTGCCTGGCTTACCACAATTATTGAAGCAATATCGATACACTGTTATTAACTAAAGTCCATACTTGATTTAGATTTTCTTAGTTTTTCCACTGAGGTCCTTTTTCTGCACCACGGCCCCACCCAGGGTCCCTGGTGACATTTATTCCTGAGAAAGGCCATTTCTCAGACTGGTTTTTGGTGACCTGGTGGTTCTGAGGGTCCCTGGGCAGGAGCGTTATAAAACGTCCCCTGATGTGGGTTCCTCTGATGTCTCCCCTTGAACAGTCCAAGGTGCAGGGGCGTGGGCTCTCCACGTGCTGTCGACCTCGGTCACCTGGCCAGCCCAGCGGTTTTAAACTTCGAATTATTGCTGATGTTTAAACATTGGGAGATTTTACACTATGAAATCTCCCAGCTTCTCTCAGAGTAACTGGAATAGCTGACGACACTGGGCTACGTCCCCTGGGGCCAGGAGCGGTGTCCCTTCGAGTGAGCCAGGTGTCGTGTCTGCAGGCTCCATAGCTCCGCACCTGCCGCCTCGGGCCGACCTCAGATTCCTGACCCCCCCCCCCCCCGGACTGGCGATCAGCCAGCCCCACCAGCCCTCCTCCTCGGCCCTCGAGGGCGAATGTCCCCCCTGCGCGGCTCATTCCAAGGCAGCTGTAAGTCAGGGAGGCAAACGCAGGAGGACAAAGTGACCTTGAAGTCTCCCTCACTTTAACTCCACCAGTGCTCAGGGGTTGGTACTTGCAGTTGGTGCGATGGACACAGCTGAGCCCAGGCAGGGGCTCAGAGCCCCCAGTGTCTGGGGGGAGCATGGTCGGGGGGCCCTTCCTCCCTCCAGACCCCAGGTGGCCATCAGAGGGCAGGAGCTCATGAGCTTCTGTGGAAGGGGGGAGGCAGCTGTCTGAGATCAGACAGAGCTGAGCCCCCAGAGGGGGATGGATCTGTGGTGGTCACAGCTGAGAGAGGGGGGAGCTCCCGGTATGGGGTGGGTGGGGGCAGGGACGCCGCTCAGCACCTGCAAGGCCCAGGATGGCCCTCCCAGAGAACAGTCCGGCCCCAAAGTCCAAGTGCCCAGGGGTGAGACCCTGGGCCAAGGTGACCTTCAGATTAAAGGGTGTCCTGTGACGCCCAGCACCCAGACACAGAGCCGTGCCTGAGGCAGCTCCAGCCTGGAAAATGAGGCTGGTCACTTTGGTCATGCGGAGGCGGCAAGGCTGACCTTGTGGAGTCAGGCTGACGTGTGTCGCTGCAGATACCAGAGCTGGGAGCAAAGCCTCAGCCCCACCCCACGTGCCAGCGGGGTCGAGGTGACAGCAAGGCCAAGCACGGGGCCTCAGAGGCGAGTGACCTGCCACTCGCTCCCGGGACAGGGGTGGGTACACTGCACCAGGCTGGGGGTTAGGCGAGCAGGGAGGGAGCAAACCGCCAGTCCGGCCTTGGCCAGACCAGGAAGAATCCATTCCACTCCCGGGGAGGCTGCCTCTGCTTCATTTGTTCCTTCAACACGGCGTTCACGGAGCACGCAAATGGTGCGTGTGACAGGAAAGCGGTCAAAGCAGTGACGCAGGATCTCTCTCTGTGATGAGTCAAGAGACCTTTTTGGTAAAGCACCAGAGACTAAATATTTTCAGCTCCGTGGGGCAGGCGGTCTCTATCGCAGCTGCTCAACTCTGCCATTGTCAGGTAAACGGGTGTGGCTGTGTTTCAATAAAACTTTATTGACAAAAACAAGTGGTGGGCCAGCTTGAGCTGTAGTCCTCTGCCCCCTGCTGTGTTAGATTAGCATCGTCCAACTCGAAGGCCCTCGATATTAAGGTAGCATTTGACGCAGACAACCACCCCCTTCTTCTCTGGGGCTTCCTCCTTGGTCACCTTCAGCTGGTTTTATCACCTCTCTGAGCCTAAGGGTCCCCATCCGTAGGGTAAAGATAATATGGATCCTTTATGGAGTGGTTAGGTGGATTGAGTTGAATATTTTAGGAGAGTGGTTCTCCCTGGAGGACACTTGGCAATGTTTGGAGACATTTCTGGTTGTCACACAGGGGTGGGGGCTGCTCCTGGCATGGAGTGGGTGGGGGCCAGGGACGCTGCTCAGTACCTGCAGTGCCCAGGACGGCCCCCCTACAAAAGAATTATCTGCCCCGAATGTCAGCACCAAGGTGGAGAAACCCCAGTATAGCTGAAAACATCTAACAAGTTCTAGAACTTTCCATCCATAAAACTGCCACCCTCAGTGGGCATTTTTTGCGTGCTACCTGGGCGCCGCAGCCTCAACGGTGTATCGCCGAGGTCAGGCTCGGATATTCCAGGGGCTTCCTGCAGCCCCCACGTCTGGCTAGGTTGGGGTCCTCCGAGCTGGGGGAGCAGGAGACAGCACGAGTCACTCAGCCACCTGCTCCCCTCCCCCATCCCTTTCATAAGCGCAAACTTCCCCTGCCGATTTGCATATCCCGTTTTTAGCGTCTTTCTTTTCTAGGTTTTATATAATCATCTCATTATTAGATGCTGTCACGGGGACTTAATGTTCCCTCAATCACATTTTAGAGCATTTTTCCAGCATGAGTAGCTAATTGCCTGTCGTCTCTCTCTCTCTCTCTCTCCTCCTTTTTTTTTTTAAATAAACTTTTCATTTTAGAATAGTTTGAGATTCACGGAAAGAAACGGGAACACAGAACAGAGAGTCCTACCCAACCTCCCCCACCGCCGCCCCCCCCCGCCCAGCTGCCCCTGTTGTTCACGTCGTATGTTAGTGCAGGGCGACCGTCACTGTTAGCAAACCGGTGTTGCTACGTCGTCATTCGCTGACGTCCGTGTTTATTCGGGTTTTTTATATTCCCCTAGCATCCTCTTTCTGTCCCAGGGCCCTGTCCCGGATCTCACGTGACATTTAGTTGGCATGTTGCACTATGACGGTTTCTCAGACTTGTTGTTTCTGATGGACCATCTTAGGGGGGCCAGTCAGGTGTCTTGTAGAATGTGCACCCACTGGGATTCGTGTGATGTTTTCCTTACGATTAGGCCGGGGTGGTGGGTTTTGGGGGAGGAAGGCCACAGAGGCGAAGGCCCTTCTTGTCACATCCTGTCGAACGTCGCCTGACCCACTGGCCCCGGTCACCTGGTTAAGGTGTGTTTGTCAGGTGTCTCTCCTGCAAAGTGACTCTTTTCCCCACTTTGCATACTGTCTCCTTTGGAAAGATGTCACTGTGGGCAGCCTGCACGTGAACAGTGGGGCTCTGCCACGTCTTCGGTTCTACATTTTCGGGTGGGTGGGAGGGATGGGCCACCACTGCTCCCCAGCAACCCCCGCCACCTCTTCCCTGCCCTTCCAACACGTCCCCTCTGCTTTGTAACATTGCAAAACTCAGAGATGCAGAAATCCAGTGATCATTTTGCCAGATAAAATTCCAGGATGCTGGTTGGGCGCGGTGGCCCACGCCTGCAATCCCAGCACTTTGGGAGGCTGAGGCACAAGGATAACTTGAGCCCAGGAGGTCAAGACCAGCCTGGGCAACACAGCAAGACCCCATCTCTGCAAAAAAAAAACAGAAAAATTAGCCAGGCATGGTGGTGCATGCCTGTAGTCCCAGCTACTCAAGAGGCTGAGGCAGGAGGATCCCTTGAGCCCAGGAGTTGGACGCTGCAGTGAGTTATGATGATGCCACTGCACTCCAGGTTGGCCAACAGAGCGAGACCCTGTCTCTTAAAAAAAAAAAAAAAATCCAGGTTGCCCAGTTAACTGTGAACTTAAGATAAACCACAAACAAAAAATTTTTTTCAATGTAAGTCTATGCCAACTATTGCATGGGTCACACTTACACTAAACATCTATTTGTGGTTTGTCTGAAATTCACATTTAACGGGGTGTCTAGTTTACCCTGCAACTGTATGCAGAAACCATTTCTCACGCTGGGGACAGCTTGTTAGGGGCTGCTACCAGCGGTGATTTTACAGGTCTCACACTGTCCTATTTAGAACGAGATGAACATTTTGCTCTCCATAGTTAGATATTTTGAATGCCCTTTGCAACCAAGGCTTTTAGCCAGTAGACAAAGACGAGGTGTTCACGAACGAAGACAGATGATGATGAAAACAATGGCCTCTTCTGCATTTTTTTTTTTTTTTTTTGAGACAGAGTCTCACTCTGTTGCCCGGGCTAGAGTGCCGTGGCATCAGCCTAGCTCACAGCAACCTCAAACTCCTGGGCTCAAGCGATCCTTCTGCCTCAGCCTCTTGAGTAGCTGGGACTACAGGCATGCGCCACCATGCCTGGCTAATTTTTTTTTTAATATATGTATATTTTTAGTTGTCCAGATCATTTCTTTCTATTTTTTAGTAGAGATGGGGTCTCACTCTTGCTCAGGCTGGTCTCGAACTCCTGACCTTGAGCAATCCACCCGCCTCGGCCTCCCAGAGTGCTAGGGTTACAGGCGTGAGCCACTGCGCCCGGCCCTCTTCTGCATTTAAAAGAAGCAAAACCATGGGGTCCTGAATGTGTGTTTGTGTTAAGGGATGCTCTGATGATTTTGCTGTGTGGCACTGAGAGTCGGACCGAGAGCTTTTTCATGTGTACAGGAGTCTAATTTCAGGATGTAAGATTGGAAAGCTGCCTGGGTGACAGTATGTAGTAGCTGAAATAGTGCTGCATTCTCAAAGACTGTCTTCCAGGCAGGGGTCTCACACTATACAGCCAGTTGGCCAAATCCAGCTCACCTGGTGTTGTAAATAAAGTTTCATTGGCACACAGCCACGCCCATCTCTTTTTGCACAGTCTACGACTCCTTTCGAGATAACGATGGCGTTGCTGACGAGCTGGAAGCGAGAACATACGACTTCAGAACTGAAAATATGCACTGTCTGGAGCTTGAGCCCAGGAGTTGGAGGCTGCAGTGAGCTGTGATGATGCCACTGAGCTCCAGCCTGGATGACAGAGACCCCATCTCAAAAAAAAAAAAAATTACTATCTGGCCCTCTACAGACATGCTTTGCTGAGCACTGGTCCGGTCACTATAGCAGGGAATCCAAGTTCTAAATAACAAATTTTACACTGTGAGCAATGTCACAGGCACGTTTAAGCATCTTATAGATATTGATTTAGACCCCAGAACAACCTCATGGTAGGTGTTGCTGCTACCTGCATTTTACACAGCGACTGAGGCAGGAAGTGGTGACGGTCACCCAGCTAGTGGGTCGTGAGGCCAGGACACAGCGGTTCTCGGCCAGTTCTCTGCGCACCGCCAGAGTGTGCGTCCCCACCCAACCCCTTCCCCGGGACGCAGGGCAGCTATTCTAATTTTGAGTGGAAAAAGAAATCCGTTTGTACACGTTTTCTTTCTTTTTTTGTCTTGAACTGGCCCTCTTCCCAAATCGCGGTTGCGGGTCTCTCTGCATATCACAACTCCAAGTGGTGAGTGTGGACTGCCCAGCACGGCGGGGCCATCCTGCCCCCGAGGAGACATTGAGCCATGTCTGGGGACATCTGTGGTTGTCATGACTGGGTTGCAGGGGGAGCCCCTGGCATGGTGTAGGTGGGGGCAGGGACGCTGCTCAGCACCTGCAGTGCCCAGGACGCCCCCCACAGAGAAGGATCCGACTCAACATCCAGTGCCCTGGGCAGACCCTACATTCGTTATTTGGTGAAAGGTGGGCTTTGCTCCCTGCTCACAGGAAGCACCGAATAGATTCCTGATGGATCAGATGGTGCCAGCCAGGGTCACCCTTCCTGTGTTACTTAGAGGACTAGGTCGGGAGCGTTTTAAAAGCTCCAGGGACGCAGAACTGATGGGACAGTGCCAGCATCCTCTCCCTGTCCTCGCACCTCTAGCCCCAGGGGTCAGGCAGGACAGCCCCTTTGTTCCGTCTGATCCCGGGTGTGATGGACCCTATTCCGGGTCGAGATCAGCCACGTGGCTGTAGGGCAGCCACGTCACCACCCCGGGCCCCGCGGGCCCCGTGCCTCCCCCGAGCCTGCACCCGCACCTGGACTCGGGCCCGTCACCCAGGCCCCTGCGCCCCCTCCCTCTGCAATCAGCGCTCCGCTGGTGACATATTTAGATGGTTGCCGTGGTGATGAGTGAAGGCTGAGGTTGACAACTTCGGTGATGGCACAAAGGACAGGGCTGCGTTTCTATATCCAGCCTCCAACGAGACAAGACGTTGCTGCCACGTGCCTGCGATGTCAGTGTGGGAAGGAGAGGGGGCTCTGACAGCCCGTCCCGCCCACCCCATTCCCAGGCGGGGGAACTGCAGCCTGGGCTGAGGGGCGTGGTGTGCCTGTCACCAAATGCCAGGTCCCTGGCTGTCCCTGTCCTTGAGGGACGTGCCTTTGAGCAGTAGTTCTCAACTCAGGGTGATTCTACCCCCCGAGGGACACTTGGTGATGTCTGGGGACATCTGTGTTTGTCACGACTGGGGGTGCTCATGTCACGGGGTAGGTGGAGGCAGAGACACTGCTCAGCACCTGCAGTGCCCAGGACAGCCCACCCCAGAGAATGAGCCCACCCCAACATCCACAGTGCCCGGGGCAGACCCTGCTTTAGTGGGAAACAGATTAGCCAGTGGACTTGTTCAGTTTTAAAAACTGACGCTGGCGTTTATATCTCGATAATCTGCAAAATGGCCAAATGCTTCATTTTCTTGGCCCAATTATTCTTCTGATCTTCCCCCGTTGAATGTATGGCATCGGCTGGGTCTGGGGTCTCACCAGGTTGTCAGGGTGACAGACGTCAGGGAAAGGAATGAATGAAAGGTCCCATGTTGCTCAGTGCCTACTGTTAGAAAAATATAATAGTTGTGTACACATGTATCGTGTGCTGCTAGAACGGAATACCACAGACTGGGTGATTTATACACCATAGACACTTATTTCTTGCTGGTCTGGAGGCTGGGAAGTCCAACATCAAGGTGCTGGCATCTGATGTGGGCCTTCTTGTTGCTGAAAGGCAAGAAAGAGATGAGTAACCCATTCCCTCCACTCATGGGGGCAGAGGCTTCCTGACCTGGTCACCTCTTAAAGGGCTCACCTCTGGACACGGTTGCCATGGGGATCGAATTTCCAAAGCACGCTCTTTGGGAGACACATTCAAGCCATTGCAACATGGAGACATCAGGCGGATCCCCCCTTCCTTCCCTTGGCAGGTGCACCAGGTATCTCTTGCTGTAAATAGATTAGCCCCACGCTTAGCACAAACAGTAAGCATTTGTCACCCCATGGTCTCTAGGGGTCAGGAATCTGGAAGCGGCTTAGCAGGTGGTTCTGGCTGAAAGTGTCTCATGTGGTTGCTGAGCACACGTCGGCCGCGGCTGTATCACCTGAAGGCTCGGGTGGGGTGGAGGATCCGCTTCCAAGACAGTGCCCTCCCGTGGCTGTCAGCAGGATGTTTCGTTTCTGTGCCACGTGGGCTACTCCACGGCGCTGCTTGAGCTTCCTGACGACATGGCGGCTGGCTTCCCCCGGAGCACGTGATCCAAGCAAAAGCAAGCCAAGGTGCCTTTTATGACTCAGTCTCGGGAGTGACACGCTATCACTCTGCCACGTTCTGTGGGTCACACAGACCAACCCCGATAGAAGATGGGAGGAAACAACACAAGGACATGAATTCCAGGAGACGGGACCGTTGGGGTCCTCTCAGGGACGGGCCACCACAGCAGAAATGGTATTTCTGAAATCAGCCAAGATGGGTACATTAATATACTTATTTTCCCAATGTCCCTAAAAGGGGGAGAGGGGCATACCACTGGCCTTCACAAAGAAATGTTATATAAAGTGATAAATACTATGATTTCACAAGAATTAGCAATTACGGGAGTTTTTAGGCTACTCCATTCCCAGGGCGCTCTGGGTAGAATCACAGGTTTTAGAACCATCCCTGGAATGCCTTTTGTCTACTTATTTCAGCTACTTTATAGCTAGTCCCCTCGTACCCAGGGCGACAGAAACAGGGCGGACAGATGGAAATGTATGTTCGATTCTCCTTCCACGTGGTGCTGGAGCAGGCGGGGAAGCCGGTCTTGCCCAAAGCTCCCACGCGGGAATGGAGGGAATTGCGTCTCTCCCGCAGGGAAGGGGGCGAGGTTCAGGGCGAGTTGCACGGAGCCCTGCTGGGGTGACCGGAGAACGGAGACGAGGTTGTCCCCTTGCAGAAATAAGCTAATCGCCCGCAGTAATATGCTTTCCTGTGCCGAATGGGATTTGCACACGCATCCCAGGCTAAGCTGCCTCCTAGTAGCCGGCTTGTGTCGTGGGTAATCCGAGGGGGTGTCATTTGGATCTGATTCCATTAGAACTCTTCTGTGATCCGCTCATGGGGCCCCCATGGCCCCCGGGTGCAGATGATGGCCCCGGTGTGGGTTAATCCAGGCTTGAGCGGGCAGGCGGTTTTGATCCTCTTGGTGTTACGTTGTTACGATACTCACTGGGGCTCTGGGGACGCCGAGAGAAAGCCACTTGGCTGGGATGGTGACCAGGCTTCTCCCTGGGGCTTTTCAAAACAGCTTGTTGAATGAATCAGCTCATAAATGTCAGAGCTAGAGATCATGTAGTCTAGCATGGGTCCCTTCCCTCCCTCCTTCCCTCCCTCCCTCTCTCTTAAATCAGAATCCTTGGTTCTTGACCTAGCTCTTGTGATTTGTGTCTTCAAGTCCTCTTTTCATTGATGACTTTTAAAGCAATTTTAGGTTTATAGAAAAATCGATCAAAAGGTACAGAGAGTTCCCATCTATCCCCTGTCCCTGCATAGGCACTTTCTCCTGTGGTTGTAACGTCCGTGACCTGTCCTGTCGGTGTGGTACATTTGTTACCATGGGTGAGCGGTATCGACACAATATTGTTAACTGAAGTCAGCAGTTTGCACTCGGCTTCATTCTGGGTGTGGTGCATTCTCGGGGGACCTCCTGTGAGTGGAGTCTCACACTGTGTGTCCTCCTGTGTCTGGCGTCTCTCACTGAGCACGATGTCCTCAAGGTCCCTCCACGCTGTAGCCTGTGTCAGAGCCTCGTCCCTGTTCATGGCTGAGTGACATTCCAGTGTGTGGAGGGACCACGCTGTGTGTGTCCACGCATCTGTCAGTGGACACTTGAGTCACTTCTGTCTTGTGGCTGTTGTGACTGATGCCGCTGCGAACATGGGCGCACATTTTGATTTGGTTTGTATATACCGTGTTTTGTTTATTCTAAGCCTGCTTTTATAAAAGTCAGGGGTTAGAATTCCTTTTACATTTTTTAAGGGTTGTAAAAAAATAAATAACACAGAGGAAGATGCAACAGAGATCCTACGGCCCAGAGACTAAACTATTTACTGTTTGGCCCTTTATAGAAAAAGTCTGTCAACCCCTGATGTAAGATATTAACCTGAGGGGAAGCTGGCTGAGGGGTGGCTGGGAACGCCGTACTAGCTTTGCAGCTCTTCTGTGAATCCAAAGTTATTCCAAAACAAAAGATTTTTAAAAAGGAGAATTGCAGGCAGAATTAAGAAAGTCCTTCCAGGCTAGGCGTGGTGGCACCTGTGGTCCCAGCTACTTGGGAGGCTGAGGCAGGAGGATCGCTTGAGCCCAGGAGTTGGAGGCTGCCGTGAGCTGTGATGACGCCACTGCACTCCAGCCTGGGTGACAGAGCAAGAGCTCCATGTATATGAGTGAGCTCATGGCGTGTTTGTCTTTCTGCGCCTGGCATATTTCACTGGGTACAGTGACCTCCAGTTTCACCTATGTTGTCACAAATGACAGGGTTTCCTTCTTTAAAAAGCTGCATAGTATTCTGTTGTGTATGTACACGCATTTTCTTTATCCATTCCTCCGATGATGGGCACTTAGGTCGATTCTGTATCTTGGCTACCGTGAATAGTGCTGCAGTGAACTCGGGGAGCAGATGTCTCCTCTCCTCTCCTTTCCTTGGGATATATACCCGGTCGGTAGCGGGACTGCTGGATCACATGGTAGTTCTATGTTTAATTTTTCGAGAAGCCTCCGTGCTGCTGTCCGTGGCGGCTGTGCCGATTCACATTCCCACCAGCAGCGTGTGACGGTCCCCTTTCCCACATCCTCCCCGACACTTGGTATCTTCCGTCTTTCTAGCCCCAGCCATCCGTC
The DNA here is from genome assembly GCA_004363605.1 of Indri indri. NCBI lineage: Eukaryota > Metazoa > Chordata > Mammalia > Primates > Indriidae > Indri > Indri indri. Next base: position 52,244 of record RJWJ010000663.1, on the reverse strand, counting down.
CTAACTGGGGTAAGAAGTATCTCCTTGGGGTTTTAATTTGCATTTCCCCGATGACCACAATCTCGAGAGCTTTTTCATACACCTGTTCGCCAGTTGTATGTCTTCTTTTGGGAAATGTCTATGCGGGTCATTTGCCCATTTTTTTTTTTTCAATTGGGTTATTTGTTTTCGTGCCGTTGAGATATTTGCGTTTCTGTCATTGTTGTTCCCGGTTACAGGCGTGGCTCTCTCAGAGCACCTGCTGAGTGCAGGGGGGTTTGTGTTAATGTTTGTGGTCAGTTTTTAGCCTTTTTCTCAACCCGGACAAAGTGGACAGTCAGCTCCTTTTTACAGCTGGGGACACGGAGCCACAGGTGCGTCACCCACGTAGGCGGCGGGCGCTGTGGCTGGGATTCGGACACTTGTCTACTTGCTCCTTGGTTTTCTCGAATCGACAGTGACTATTGCGATGCAGTGAGGATGGAATGGTGCTGTCCTTCCTCAGAAGAAACCCGGGTCTATCAGCCTTTTGTCTTTATCTGCCATCGCCCTACGCCCCACCCAGAACGTCTTTAGAAATTTTTTTTTTCTTTTTGGAGACAGGGTCTCCCTCTGTCACCCAGGCTGGAGAGCAGTGGAGTCATCACAGCTCATGGCAGCCTCCAACTCCTGGGCTCAAGCGATCCTCCTGCCTCAGCCTCCCGAGTAGCCGGGACCACAGGCGCCACCACGCCCAGCCTATAGGAAATGACAATACCATGATTATGCTGTGTATGTTTGTATGTGCATGGAACTAAGTAGGGCCACAAAGCACTCAATGTTTAAGATTTTCCTGCCTTACTCCAGAAACCAATCATGTGTTTTAACCTTGTGGAAAACACGTGATTTGAAGAAATTTATATTTGATGTTAGTGACAGGGAACGGCGTTTCTTTCTCTCTGCTGCTCTGGAGAGAAGGGATTCTATCTGGGGCTCTCCGGTGTGTCTCGAACACTACCCAGGGATCGTGGCTGCGGGGCTGACAGGTCAAAGCCAGTGGGATCCCCCGTGCAGGGCTCGCGGCGACGTCCTGTGTGTCCTCTACTCTCCCTGCCCCTCCTCCGGCTCATGGCATTGGCGCCAGGGCTCTGAGTGGACAGGATTTACTCTCCAAGAGGGGACAGGGTGCTCAGAGGTGGCCACAGCTCGTGAACTCTTGGGGTCAGTCTCAGAGCCTCAGCGAGGAGCTCCAGAAACTGCCGTGTGGGAGTTTCTCTCCCCTCCTGTCCCCTAGGCTCAATCCTGCCCCCTCAGTGGACACTGGGCGATGTCTGGGGACATTCGTGGTTGTCATGACCGGGGAAGCTCCTGGCATGGGCTGGGTGGAGGCAGGGATGCTGCTCAGCACCTGCAGTGCCCGGGACGGCCCCTCCCTAGAGAACGACCCGGCCCGATACCCACTGTGCCCGGGGAGAACCTGCGTTAATTATTTGGAGAGGAATCAAGTCCGTTCACTGCTCACACCAGACACCAGAATAAACTGCCGACGGGGCAGACGCTGCAGACCAGGTGACCCCAGCCCCTGGGACTCCCCTCCTCTCCCCCTCCCCACTCAGGTGTGGATTTAGACGTGTGCAGCCCCCTGGGACCTCAGCGGGGCAGGGGACAGTGGGAGGCAGATCAATCCCTCACCTCCTTCCCTGCCCCTGAATTTCCCTGCTCCGTGCTTGTCATTGCAAAACCCCCAGGGTTGGGGGCTGAGGGTCCGTCTGTTTGTGTCCCCACGCACTGCTTGGGGACATTAGGCTGTAAAATCCTCCGAGCGAAATAGAAACCAGCAGCCAACATAGTAACCCCAGAAGATCCTCTGTGAACGCTGCTGGTGAGATCTGGTTTTTGTTTTCCTTTTTCAACATGACAGACGACACAGTTGCGGGGCCAGCAGGAGCCTCAGGGCTGTGGCATCTTTTGAGTGTCCTGCCCAGGCCAAATCTCTGCTAAGTGTTCTCCTTTAACCCATCCTGTAGGAAGGCAGCGAGGCTCCCAAACGTCCCTCCCGGTTGACAGGCCAGGCCCCGAGGGGGAGCTTCCCCAGAGTCCCCCAGCTCTGTGGGGCCGGGCTGTTCTCTCAGCACCGACTGGATTGGGCCAAATCCCCGTAATTATTGAGCACCTCGTGCAGGCCTGGCTCTGTGGGAGGCGTCTGAGCCTCGGTGGCAAAGCGAAACCCCACAGTCCCTGCCGTCTGAGGTCTCCCCTCTCCTGGGGAAATCTCGGCTTCAAACCATCTGTTGCAGATGGACACAGGGTGTCTTTAGAAGGCAGAAGAAAATGCCCTGGAATTAGCTACAGATCGGTTGCACAACCTTGTGACCATCCTAAAAGCCACCAGATTATATACTTTAAAAGGGTGAATTTATGTACTTATTTTTTATGGCATGTATTTAAGGGGTATGACACGATGTTTTGGTGCAGTATCCACAGAGTGAAATGATGCCACAGCCAAGCAATTTAGCATTTCTGTCCATCTCAAATAGCCACCCTTTTCTGTGTGTGGTAAAAGTCCCCAAAAGATACTTTCTTAGCTAATTTCCAGGATACAAGACACTGTTTTTAACTGTAGCCCACACACCGTGATTAGAGCTCCAGGCTAATGTCAATACAGGTGACACTTTGTACCCTTTGAACTCCATCTCCCGGGTTCCCCCCTCCCCCTGCCTCTGTCCCCAGCTCTCTGTTCCTGTGTATTTTGAGTTTTGTGTTTTGCTTTGCTTTTAGAGGCCACATATAAGTGAGATTGTGCCGTATTTTCCTCTCTATGTCCGGGCATGTGTCATTTAGCATCGTGACCTCCAGGTTGTAGAAGGGCGAATTTTATGGTGTGTGACTGTCTCAATTAAAAACAAAAAAGACAGAGAGAGAGAGAGGGAAAGAAAGAACCAGAAAACCGTGAACAAGGTGGGGAAGGGAGATGTAAGATGCACGTTTCGGGACACGGGGTGTGGGAGCTCTGGAGGGAGGCGGCAGCCCTTTCTACGTGGGTGTCCCTCGACCGCCACCATCGTATGTGGCGTCTGTTTCCTGAGCGAGCACGATTGATTTCTCCCTTGCAGTGCTTGGCGCCGGCTACCTGGCGTGTTCGCTGCCTGTGTCTGAGACTCACCTGCCCTGCTGGGTGGCAGGGCTGGGTTTAATGCTGTTGTCGGTCCCTTGAAATTCCTGCTAATCTGTGGGCAGGGATCCCATGCTTTCATGTTGCCCCTGGCTCTGCAGGTTCTGTGGTGGCCCCTGCGGAGAGGTTCCTTCTCCTCTGTTCCACTGCCACCGCCCCCGGGGTGGGGGAGGGGGTGGAATTCATCCAGACGGGGGAACGTGAAAGCCTAGCATTTTTGTCCGGCTGAGTGAGCGAGTGAAGGTCGCCGGAGACAGCCCGGCGCCAGCTGGTGCGACTCGTGGCCCAGAGGACAGAGTGGCTGGGACGCGGTTCACCCACACCGCGCTTTCCCTGTGCCGAGAGCAGGGGTGTCTGCAGTGGTCATCTCGCTGTCACGTCCGCAGGCTCAGGACCAACCGTCAGCTGGGGTTCAAGGGCTTTGGGATGGGGAGGTTGCAGTCTGTGGCTGTGAAGGTAGAAAGTGAGTAACCGTCTTTAAAATGGTCCATGTGACACAAATGTCCATAGCAGCAGATTCCCAGTCACCAAATAGTGGAAACAGCCCCATGTCCCTCAGTTGGTGAGTGAACAGAAATGATGCAGTCCCTCCACACTCTGGAGTATCACTCAGCCACAAACAGGGACGAGGCTCTGACACAGGCCACAGCGTGGAGGGACCTTGAGGACATCGTGCTCAGTGAGAGACGCCAGACACAGGACACAGTGTGAGACTCCATTTATATGAAATGTCCAAAACAGGCAGATCCACAGAGATGGGACGTGGATTCATGATCACCAGGGGCTGGGGCAGGGGATGGGCATGACTGCTGATGGGGACCGGGCTTCCTTTTGGGGTGATAGAATGTTCTGGTACTAGACAGAGGTGCTGGTTGCCCAATTTTGCAAATGTAACTAAAAATACTGAATTGTACGCTTTAAATGTGTGGATCGTACGGTGTGGGCACTACGTCTCAGTAAGGCTGTCTAAAAAAGCAACGTTTCCCAGTGGTGGGTCTGTACACTGAGCGTATGGGTCCTGTCTCAGTTTCCTGGCTTTGATAACGTCCCCTCGTCTTGTAAAGTGTCACCATCAGGGCAGCTGGATGAAAGGCACGTGGGACCCCTCTGTACTATTTTTGAAATGCCCTGTGAGTTTTCAATCAATTCAGTCATCCAATGCTGAAGCATCATGTGAATAGACAGCCCCGCAAGGTGAAGGTGGGAGTCCTGGCCTCCAGCAGCTGCGTGGGCACGTGGCTCCAGCCCTTTCACCTCTCATCCCAGCCGGCCACTGAGGCCTGGGCAGCACCTATCCTGGGTCGCAGCCCTGGTCTGGCAACTCGCGGAGCCCAAGGGCGTTCAGGGCATTCCTGCGGCAGGGGCGCCACCTGCAGGGCGTGGCGGGGATTTCAGCTCCAGAGAAAGGGAACCAGCATTAATTTTTTGTTTAAAATTAGTTGCTTTATTAAACAAATTTTTCATGTTGGAACAACCTTATGTTTCTGGAGGAGTTGCACAGAAAGCCAGAGAATTCCTGTCTACCCCCTTCCAGTTTCCCCTTAGCATTAGAGCTTTATGCAATCTCCGCCCATCTGTGACCACCAGGAAACTTCCCACGTCGTACGTTTCTAGTAGCCAAATTCCATTCTTTATCCCAGTGTCACTAGTTCCCCCTAATGTCCTTTTCTTGGTCCCAGGACCCCATCTGGGGTTTCCTTTCCTTTCTGGGCTGTGACAGTTTTTTGGTTTTTCCTTGTTTTCCCTAACCTTGACAGTCTTGAGGGGTCTGGCCAGGTGTCCTGCACAAGCTCCCCAACCGGCTGCATCTGGTGTCTTCTCACCGTTACACGGGGGTTGTGGGTTCCGGGAAGAACGTCCCAGGAGTGAGACGCCTTTTTCGTCATAGCACGTAGGGGGGAGCCTGCACTTATTGAGTGCCAACCGTATGTGAAAGGCTTTGTAAAAGCGACCCCATTTAATCCGTAGAAAGGGCTGCAGGGGCTGTGTGTGGCCATGGCTGGGGAGAGAGAGAGACAAGAGTCCCTGTCTAGGGGCTTCTACCCCCGTCCCCTGCACTGGCTGCGTTTTCAGGCCGCTGTAGTCACAGGACAGTTTTCCGTGGACAAACCCACGTTTCCTGCTCTCTGGCACTAAATTTCCCACCCCTGATGTCATTAGGCTGCAAGCCTTGGGGGCCTCCAACTTGTGTCCCCAGGGAGACCCCATGTCCTCCCCGACTGGGTGACTTCACACCATATATGGGGCTAAACCAGGGGGTCTCACTGGGGGTGATCCCACTTTTAGGAGCCCTTGTGCAGTGTCTGGGGACATCTGTGGTTGTCACACTGGGGGAGCTCCTGGCATGGAGTGGGTGGAGGCAGGGACGCTGCTCGGCACCTGCAGTGCCCAGGATGCCCCACCCCAGAGAACGATCCAGGCCCAGTGTCCACAGTGCCCAGGGAGTACCTCGAGTTAGCCAAACCCCCCAGCCCTGTCTACGCAGCCCTGCACTTCCAGCCTCACTGATCAGCTGGGCACGACATTGTTTGCCCTTCTTCTTCTCTTCTCGAAGTCCTATCCGTCCTGTGAGGCACAGTGAGGACTCTGCAGCCAGGTCACTCTCAAATCTCCCAATGGCCACATTGCCCACCTGAATCTTCTCTGTTGATACCTGGGTCCGTGATTTGGCTTTCTGGCCTGTGACTTTGAGAAGCCCTTGTGGGCAGGCTAGGGGTCCACTATGGCCCCAGCATCATGCCTTGCTCAGCATGCATCCTTATGTTTGTCAGTTTATTAATAAACAGTAGAGACCAGCACTGGGCTATTTGAGTGGGGGCCATTGAAAACTCTCCAGTCTCTTAGAGCTTTCAAAGGGGCTTTTGGTATGGGAGGGTGAAAAGGCGTGACCACATATGTCCACAAAAAGGATTTACATGCAAACATTCGTAGCAGCGTGATTCGTAGTCACCAAAAAGTGGAGACAACCGTAGGCTCCTCAATAGGTGAGCGATGGATCAGCAAAGCGTGGTCTGTCCCCACGATGGAATATTACTGGGTCATGAAAAGGGATGAAGCTTGACACAGGCTAGAGCAGGGGCGCGTGTGGAGAGCATTGTGTATCTGCGGCAGCTTCTCTGTGGGCTATTCCAGCTCAAGGGTGGGATGCGTCTCGGTGTGGCCTGCAGGGTGACCTCCCTGTCCGGGTACCATCCATTTGGACCTAACCAGGAAAGGCAGGTGTGACCTTGGCTCAAACGGGGTCTCTTGGTTCTCTTCTCTAGTGCAGGGTCAGGTACACTGAGCCAGCCCCTGGGCTGCAGGGATCTGGGGCAGTGTGGGTGACAGATCCAACTTTGTCCAGTTGAGCCACAAGGCCCCTCAGCAAGGGCCAGGCAGGAGGGTTGGGGCCCTGGCCGTGGGGGAGGGGTCCGATCTCAGAGATGAGGCTTCACCCTGCTGACTGGCCAGAGGTGCTCAAGGCTACCCCCAGGTGCGGTCACTCAGCGTGTGGTTGTCCTTGCGGCCATGGTTCCTGACAGCAAAAGGACACAGCAGAGTCAGCAAAGGGGAAGGTTGTGTGGGGTGCATCGGGGAGGCCAGGCCCAGCTTCCAGAACCCTCTCCCCATGGAGTCACACAGGACACACTCCACCCCAGCATGGAGCCGTGAGGACACACATAGACTGTTGTCCCCAGGGAAGCTCACAGAGACCCCTTGCCCAGGTGTCCGTGGGGACTGGTCATGCAGCCCCCCGCCGACCCCTGCCTGGCCTGTGCTGAGATTCCAGACCCCAGAGGAAACCAGGGGTCGGGCGCAGAACGCAGTGTTTGCAGGAGCAGTTTAGGCCCAGCCGCCCCTGCTGTCTGCGAGGCGGTGAGGCCCCGTCCAGGCTCCTGGACACCCTGAGGGCAGCCTCGCCGGCACCTTCTGAGGACACAGCCCCAGGCCTGCGCTGCCAGCTCTGCTCTGCTCAGAGACCGACTGTCCCAGTTCAGCCGGGACAGGGGGAGTTTCCGGGACTCAGGACTTTCACGCTAACTCCGGGGAAGTCCCGGGCAGACCTGGATGAGTTGGCCACCCGTGGGCAGCAGGGACAGGACACTGACTCAGCCTCCTCCTCCTCCTCTTCCTCCCAGGGAGACCACGGAGCTCAAAAGACACAGATAAACATCTTTTATAAACTATAAAATGTCATGTGAACATTGATCCTTGTTTCAATTCAGTTTTTAAACACCTGGAAAACGTATTAGGAGCAACGTAGTGAATCTCCAGTCAATGTCTTGCCTTCTTGAATGGAACCTCTCTGGGGTTGCCTCTGTGCACTGTCCCCACAGTTTGGCTGGAAACGAAAAGACGGACTCCCCAAAATGACCTCTACCGTGTCTGGTCACGGGCAGGGTTCTGTCCTTCGATGCTGACCCCGACCAACACCCGCCCGGCCACACCGACCTAAAATGCTGTGTTTCTCTTCCAGGGAGCGAAGCTTAGATTCTGAGCCTCTCGGCACTGGGGACAGCCAGGCCTTGCGCACAGGTCAGTGCCACGATGTTTTTCTTTATTCCGCATTCACAGTTGAAGCTGGTGTTCAGTTGGCTCTCTGGGACATGGGGCTGCCGTTGGGGTGGGCGCGTTGACCTTGACGACTGTGTATCCGCGGCTCATCTTATCCACCAAGGGCGTGTTTCCCGCCCTCGAAGCGGGGTGTGCGGCACTGGTAAGGCACACAGCTGTGCCCCTGCCTGTCCGGGGTCTCCCATCCTAGGGGGTTTGCAGAAGGAGGCTTCAGTCCTCACCCCCATCCCCGATCACATGGAGGGTGACGCGTGGATGGTCCCTGCCCAGGGCAGAGCTGAGTCTCTGGACACCATACGCATCTGAAACGCACCATCCACCCTGGCGGGATGGCAGCCTGGGGACGCTCCAGTGACCAATGGTGTTTTAGTCCGTTTGCGTTGCTGTAAAGGAATGCCCGAGGCTGGGTGATGTCTAAAAACAGGGTTTATTTGATTCGCGGTTCTGCAGGCTGTGGAAGAGCGTGGCGCCGGCACCTGCTTCTGGCGAGGGACTCAGGCTGCGTCTGCTCAGGAAGGAAAGCCCAGGGGAGCAGGGGCGCCAGTGGCGGGAGGGACGCAGGCAGGGCGGGGGCGAGGCGAGGAGGTGCTGGGCTCTTTTATTTTATTTTATTTTATTCTCTTGTAAATCAGCTCTCTCAGGAACCAACAGAGCAAAAACGCAATCGTTACCCCGAGAACGGCACCATGCCACTCCTGAGGGATCTGCCACCGGCTCTATCAGCTGGGAAGATTCTTTCGAACGAGTTGGGAGCAGAGCCGAGACTCTAATGCTGGTCCCTTAGTTCTCGTTTGTCTGGTTGCTTCTGAAGGGTTTTGAGAGGCTTTTAAAATGTAGGAGGAGGAAATCATTTAAAAATAAATTATTTGTCTTTGCTTTGTTAGTGTAAACAAGAAATAAACACACACACACACACAAGTTAGAGAAGAAGGCAGAATACCCGGGAAAGGCAGATTTGTAGAGACAGGATGGCGAGCTGTGGTGGCCAGAGGCGGGGGCCATCCGAGTGCCCCAGGGGTCTCTCGGGGGTGATGGGACGGTTCAGGACTGTGTGGCGGGGGTGGCCACATGACTCCTCCTCCTCCTCTTCCTCCCAGGGAGACCACGGAGCTCAAAAGACACAGATAAACATCTTTTATAAACTATAAAATGTCATGTAAACATTGATCCTTGTTTCAATTCAGTTTTTAAACACCTGAAAAACGTATTAGGAGCAACGTAGTGAATCTCCAGTCAATATCTTGCCTTCTTGAATGGAACCTCTCTGGGGTCGCCTCTGTGCACTGTCCCCAGTTTGGCTGGAAACGAAAAGGCAGGAATCCCCGAAATGACCTCTACCGTGTCTGGTCACGTGTCTGGTCAAAAATCTCTGAGTTGCACACTGCAGTTGGATTGTATGACATGTAAACCGTACCTCGGTAAAGTTATAACATAGACATTTTAGCTCAGCCCAGTAGAAATCATTGTGGTCTCATCCGTAGTAGACATCTTTTAAGCCTCGAGCCGATACCTTAGCGCTCACCTCCCTGGCAGCAGTGACAAGCCACCGTGTCATGGGCAGTAACTCCAGAGGAGACTTACTTACAAAGAAAAGGACATGTACGCACGTAGACATGAGTTAAACAACCCAAGTGTCTGTCGAGGGCTGAATGGACAAAATAGGGCTGTCCATCCACGCACTGGAGTATCACTCAGCCAGGAAAAGGGATGAGGCTCTGACACAGGCCACAGCGTGGAGGGACCTTGAGGATGTCGTGCTCAATGAGAGACGCCAGACACAGAAGGACACACAGTGTGAGACTCCGTTTATATGAAACGTCTAGAACACGCAGAGTCACAGAGACGGGACGTGGATTCGTGGTCGCCAGGGGCTGGGGGAGAGGGTGGGGAGTGACTGCTGATGGGGTCGGGCTTCTTTTTGGGGTGTTAGAGTGTTCTGGAATTAGAGGTGACAGTTGCGCAACTCTTTGAACATACTAAATGCCCCTGAATTGCGTACTTTCAATGGGTGGATTGTGTGGCACGTGAGTTGTAGCTCGATAAAGCTGATGTGTGTATATATAGAGAGCTGTTTTATGCATATAAAGCATGGATATAAAAAGCTTTTACATGTATGAAAGAATCCAAACATGAAAGTATAAAAAGGCGTCATATTCCATGATTCTACTTATAGGAAGTTTCTAGAAAAAGCTGCAGATCAGCAGTTGCCTGAGGGCCAGGGGCGGGATCGGAACAGCTTTTGAGGCTGATGACAGTATTCCGTGATGAGATTTTGCCAATGGTTGCACAACCATGTAAATTGAAACTCTTGCAACTGTGTGCACTTAAAGACGGGTGGATCTTCGGGTGTGTAACTCTTACCCCAGAGAGGCTGTTAAACAAACAAAAAAATCTCAGTCAGAAAGAGAACAGATGGTAACACCACGGTAGGAAGGCAAGGCAGAGCCAGGGAGGTGTTAAAAAGTTTCAGATGGCCGCGTGCAGTGGCTCTTGCCTGTAATCCCAGCACTCTGGGAGGCTGGGGTGGGAGGATTGCTTGAGGCCAGGAGTTTGAGACCAGCCTGGGCAACATAGCAAGACCCCATCTCTACCAAAAAAAATAGAAAAATTAGTCAGGCATGGTGACGCGTGCCTGTAGTCCCAGCTACTCGGGAGGCTGAGGCAGGAGGATCACTTGAGGCCAGGAGTTAGAGGCTGCAGTGAGCTGTGATGACACCACTGTACTCCAGCCTGGGAGACAGAGTGAGACCCTGTCTCTAAAAAAGAAAAGTTCCAGGAGCTCTGTCGGTCTGGTCACACCGCAGGTGTTTGGTGTTGGGCTATTTTATTTTATTTTCATGGACTATAGGTGCCACCACACCCAGCTAATTTTTCTATTTTTTGTAGAGATGGCGTCTCTCTATGTTGCTCATGCTGGTCTCAAACTCCTGGACTCAAGTTATCCTCCCGCCTCGGCCTCCCAGAGTGCTGGGATTACGGGCATGAGCCACTGTGCCCAGCCCGTGTTGGGCTTCTTTAAACATTCAGTCTGACAGGGAAACGCCACTGGTTACAGAAATAACAGCATCTTTGAGGTGAAATACAGCAGTTCCTGGCGAGAAACGTTGGGCTTTCTGGTCTCCCACAGGCCTCTTGGAAAGACCTTGTTTGATGGGGTCATCGTCCTCTGAGACCTGTCCCAGGAACACCTGTCACCCAGTGGGGGGTCTGGGAGAACAGCTGTCTGGCAGGCAGGCCTGTTGGCTGCAGGAACTGCCCCCGAACCCTCAGGGCTTGGGTTAGAGCTCCCAGATACTCATAGAGAGCACTGGTGGTGGCCGGGGTCTCCTGTATTGGCTGTGACAAATGACCAGCAACTTAGAATGGCTCACCACACAGTTATCATCTGATAGTTCTGAGCACAGAAGTCCAAATGGGCCTCACTGGGCTGACATCAAGGTGTCATTAGGGCCGGACCCTGCTGGGGGCTCCAGGGGAGAACCGTCTCCCGCCTTTCCCAGCGTCTGGCGGCCGCCCGCGTCCCTCGGCTCAGGGCCCTTCCTCCCCTTTCAGAGCCAGCACCGCAGCGTCTTCCAGTCTCTCTGCCTCCGACCCTCCTACCCCCTCGTGGGAGGACCCTGTGCTGACACTGGGCCCCCGGGTCATCCAGGGTGACCTCCCATCTCAAAATCCTAACTTAATCCCATCTGCAGAGTCCCTTTTGCCACACAGGTGACATACCTACAAATTCCGAGGATTAGGACTTGGACGTCTCTGGGAGGCTGTTATTCCCTCTGCTGACGTGGAACCCTGGAGGTGTGAGATGAGCTGGGCTCCTCCCCGGCCAGATCCCACACGTCGCCAGGATTTCAAGGAGCAAGAAGGGAGGTCCACCAGGAGTGACTCTGGCCATCTTGGGGCTGGGTCTCTCGGGACTGTGACCGCAGGGATCAGCAGCCCAGACCCGGGTCCCTTCTTCTCGGACTACCCCCGGGGTGGGGGGGCGCCTGCTGATGGCTGAGGTACCTGTCCTTAATTTCCTAGTAGTAATTCCCATCATTAATAACTTCCATAATTTCATAGTATCAAGCAGGCCACTTTACGCACAGCAACTTGCCCTGAAGCTATTTCATCCCCGGCGAGATTGAAACTCTGCATGGTTGGTCTGGGTTTGATGTCATGCCCTGCGAGGTCAGCAGTCTGGGCAAGGTGAGAGCTCCCAGTGAACCCACACAAATGGGCCAGCAGTGTGACCAGAGCGGGCCTGGCTGCGGCTCACCCGCCAGGCTAGGTCAGGACAGGCTGCTGCGCTGCTGTAACTCAGGCTTCAAGTTTATAACTCTGTCTCACACGAAAGCTGTCACAAAGCCTCTGCCGCCAGGCACAGAGTACGTCTTCCAAGTCGGGTAGCTCCTTCCCTCTCCAGCTTGCCTGCTCAGGGCTTGAAACTACAGCCCCAGGACCACATGGGGGACAGGGCAGTTTTGAGGCAGCAGCCTGGTTCTTTGGTCACCCTCTTTGAGGGGAGCCAGGGGGCCCGGAGGGTGGCATTCCAGCACCGCCCGCCCCTGGCCCAGACCTTCCTCCCAGGTCTTTGGGCAAGAGCTGGCCCCCGCCAACTGAGTTGGGCTGAGGAAGGAGGTCCCAGACCCAGGAGACGCGCTGGGACAGAGTCGCAAGAGACAGGCCGTCTGCAAAGCCAGAAAGCAAGTTAGCAGCAAAGCTGGGACCAGAGTCCTGGTCTCTTTGCGCTTGTTTGTGCTTAGCCTGGTGCAAAACAGATCTCAGCGTTTGACTTTGTTGGGCAGGATGCGTGTGGGGTGCGTGTGCATGCGTGTGTGCGCCATGCGTGAGAAACGAGGGAGCTCTGCCCATCCCATCTTCAAAGTCAAAGTCAGACAGACTTCTTGTTAAAAAAAAAAAAAAATTAAAATGAACGAAGAAAAGTACAGAGAGGAACACCGAGCCCTCCCCCGCCCAGCCCGGCAGTGACCGCCGTCCCCGTCCCAGGGAGCACGTCCCGCGATCTGTTTGCAAATTACGTCCACACGTACGATTCTAGGTGAATAGGATTTTGTTCTTCAAGTGCTCGTTCTGATGAATGGGCCTCTTGTCGATAAGCCTAGATTTCCGTCATCGTTGTTAACGCTTGCTTAGTGCTCCATGTCACAGGGCGTGGCCATTTATTCCCTTTTAAATGATTTTGTAATTTATTTAAGCGATTCTCCCTTGATGGGCGCTGGGGTGTTTCTCTCTCTCTGTCTCTCCTTTCTCCCCCTCTCTTTCTTTCTTTTCCCCACCTCCGTAAACCCATGGTTTCCTGTAAACCCCTGTAAGCAGACCCGCCGTGCTCTGTGTGTGCGCGCGCGCGATTGACTGTTTGACATTGGACTACGATGACCTCCAGAAATGTCCCGTTTCCCACCAGGAACGCCCATTTCTCCACCCTCCCAACTACAGTTTTTAAATCTTTGCCAACCTGACAAGTGAGAACAGCTCCTCTCTGTTTTGTTTGGGTCTCCTGGGCCGTGGGTGCAAGCACCCCGCCCTCTCAGGTGTCTCTCGGGCGCATCGCCCAACATGTTCTCTGCTGACCTCTCTGCTGAGGTCTGTCTCTCCCCGCTTTGTTTGAAGTCTTTATATAGCTTCGTTTGAACTCTGCAAATATTTTTCCAAGCGTGTCTTTCGACTTTGCTTACAGTGGCTTTTGCCACAGAGGATTTTCAGTGTTTTTCATACATAGTGTTTGCCTTTGTTTTGTGTGGCACTCTTCCAGAGTTTAAGATTATATTTTAAAAAAATTATCTGTATTCTGTGCTGGCTGCATGTGCTACACTTAAATCTTGTACTGTTTGAAATTTAACTTTGTTAGTGGGACTCATGGGGGTGGGTGATTCCGCCCCTCCACCCACACCCAGGTGACCCTGGGCAGTGTCTGGGAACATTTGTGGTTGTCACAGCTGGGGAGGGGGGTGCTCCTGGCATGGGGTGGGTGGGGGCCGGGGACCCTTCCCAGCGCCCTGCAGCACCCAGGACGGCCCCAGTGTCCACAGCGCCGTGGTGGCAGTCCCTGTCCCAACATAAGCATTTGTCTGTCCTCTTTGCTCACTGTGTACAGTACAAAAGAACTCTGCGACCTCCAAATCGAAGCGTGTATTTTTCTGATAGCCCTTTGTTCTCCCTGGGAGTTTTTGAACATTTCTCCCAAGAGCATTACCAGAGCCTTTTATCTCGAGAGCGGCCCTCGTGTGGTGAGCAAACTCCAACCCAAGCCTGCGCACCTCTTCCCCCCGGCTGGTTACCGGCTTTCAGCCTGTCCTGGGCATGTCGAAATGCACATTATTATCAGTTTTTCTCTGTGGACAAGTTGTTCCTCTGAAAGAACTGCCAAGATATGCTGTCGAAACCTTAAAATGTGTCTGCTCACAGAAGGTCACAGGCTGCCACCTCCCTTACCCACAAAAAACCTGTACGGTAGACATGTAATTAGGGGGTGCCATGCTGAACCCCCGGGGGTCTCTGCCATGGCCCCCAGTGCCTGAACCCCCTCCTTGCACCCTGTTGCCGCTGAGACGGCAGCCGGGGACACGTGGTGCTTCCCAAGGTGGCAGGGGAGCTCAGACACGACCTTGACCCTTTACAGCAGGGGTCCCCTGGAGATCATCCTGCCCCCGCAAAGGACACTAGGCCATGTCTGGGGACATTTGTAGTTGTCATGATTAGGGGGTGCCCCTGGCATGGGGTGGGTGGAGGCAGGGATGCTGCCCAGCACCCTGCAGTGCCCAGGACCGCCTCCCACAGAGAACGCTCCAGACAAGTGTCCACAGTGCCTGGTGGGGAGGGAGACCCTGAGTTATTAATACTTATTTGGGACAAAAACTGAGTCCATTCCCTGCTCATGCCAGACACCAGAGGAAACTCCCAACGGGGCAGACGGTACAGAGTAGGGGACCCCCCAACCCCTGGGACTCCCCTCTTCCCTCCCTCCCCACTCAGGTGTGGATTTAAACCTATGCAGCTTCCTAGGACCTCAGCAGGGCAGGGGATTGTGGAACGCAGAGTCTCTTGGGGCCTGTGGAATCCCTCACTCAGGGGGTCTCAGCTGGGGGCGCTTTTGTCCCCAAGACATTTTTGGGTGTCTGGATTGATGGGTGCTCCTACGTGGAGACCAGGGACATAGCTCAGCGTCCTGCCATGCAGGGGAGGGCCCAGCCCTGAATGCCCACAGTGCTCAGGGGGAGACCCTGGTACCTGAGAACCATGCCTCGGGGGTGAGTCAAGATCATCCTGTCTGTTCCCTGCCTGACCGACTTACTGTGGTTCCTGCTCAAGCCCAGTAAACAAACCCACTCTTCAGAGCCCTGCAGGTCAAGGCCCGTCACAGATGTCCTCTCAGTTAGTCCTTCTTCAGGGTTGGTGACCATCACCATCTGATTTTCCCAGGCTGAAGCTGGACACCCGGAGAGGCTCCGGTGTGCGAGGACCGGGCAGGGGACCACTCCTCAGGGCAGCCGCAGCGCGCATGTGTGCCCGTTGCTAAGCAACCGCTTGCACAGTCAGCCTCCCACAGAGTGAGGGATGCTGCAAACCCGGTCACCGCGGAGTCATCCGACCTCAGCCGCCTTTGACTCAAAACACACACAGGGGTGACACTCACGTATGATGAGAAGTCAGGGGACGGGGGAGCCAAGTGGGGGCCGGAGGGGGCCTCGTGGGCTGTGGGCCTAAAGGGTCACCACGTCCCCCAGGGCCCTTTCTTGGCTCTGCCAACCAGCCCCCAGAATGATTCCACCTGGCCGTGGACACTGACGGTGTGGGCGCTGGGACTCTTTTTCCTTCCCTGTGCTTCATCCATTTAGTCAGCAGACACCCACCTGTGTGCATGTGTGTGTGAGTGTGCACATGTATGTACATGTGTATGTTTGCATGTGGGGAGTTTACGCATGTTTGTGTGGGTGCTTGTGTATGTGTGTGAATGTAAGTGTGAGTGTGCACACGTATACATGTGTATGTGTGGGGGAGCATGTGCATGTTTGTGTTGTTGCTTGTATATGTGTGTATATGTGTGCGTTCATGTGTATGTGAACGTGTTATGTGCATGTGCGTGGGGGTGCATGTTTGTGCTTGTGTACATGTATGTGTATGTATTTGTGTGTGTGTGGGTGTATGCGTGTGGGGAACGTATGCATGTTTGTGTGGGTGCTCGTGTACATGTGTGCATGTGTCTGTGTGTGCACACGTATGCTTGTGTGTGCATCTGTGCTGTGACTATGTCTGGGTCTGTGTGTTTCAATGTTGAACTCTGCAATCACCCAGAATTGGTTTCAGCCCGCAGCATAAGCCAGGGATCTAAATTGAATTTCTTTTCCAAGCACTTACCCAGCTTTCCTGACACTGCTGGTTAAAGATCCCCCCTTTCCCCAGCGAGCAGCAGCCTCTCACACGTCCAGGGGAGCTTCTGCCAGGACCTCTGCCCCACCCCACCCGCCTCCCCCACGCTGTCCCAGGGAAGCATCAGCTCTAGTCCTGTTGGCCCTAAAGAAAGCAAACAGAGAGTGGCCTGCAGAGGGTGCCATGTGGCAGAGCCCCAAGGGTGGCCTCTAGGAGCTGAGAGCACCCCCTATCCAACAGCCACGGGAAACAGGGACCTCTTTCCTACAGCTGCAAGGAAACAGATTCTGCAAGAACCCCAAGGAACTTGGAAGAGGACCCTAAATTCCAGTGAGGACTCAGCCCAGCCAGTACTGATTTGATTCCAGGCTTACAAGACTGGAATCTTACCAGATTGAGTTGAGGACCCCGCAAAGCCGTGCCCGACCCCTGACACTCAGAAATTGTGAAATGACAAAGGGGTGTGGTTTTAAACTGCAAAGTCTGTGGCAATTTGTTACGTGGCAATAGCTGACTAATACACCCACTATGTTGCAATGGAGCTAATTGTCTCCATTTCACAGATGACAAGAACAGTAGCGGAGAGAAGCTAAGTAACGTGCCCAGGGCCGCATGGGTACTGTTTCATGATTGTCACCCAGGGCCAGACCGTCAGCTCTTTAAGATCAGGGATTGGTCCAAGTCCCCGAGAGATGTTTAGCGAGTGAGTGAAAGAAGGAAGGAATGAAGGACCTGGGACGTAGCCTCACCTGACCTGCACACAGGTGAGTCTGTGACCAGGACCAGTGACACCATGGGACAGTGAGTGAAACCTCCAGAACATAACTGTCGTGGCCCCGGAAGGAGTAACGATCACATGCAGCTCCCAGACTGAGTCAGTTGCCGGAGCTGAGGTCTGAGCTAATTAGCCTCCCGGAATGTGACATGCTGTTCCCTGGCTCCCTGACTAATACTCTGTCTGATTCAGAGCTTTGCTCGTAATGACAGGCAAGCCTTGAGCCAGTCACCCTCTGCCCCACGTGAGACGGGGACCCGGGAGCAGCTGGCAGGGACAGAAAGCCAGGCTGGCCGGCACGCCAGGACAGGTGTTCACGCCACGCAGGCTTCCAGCTGTGGCCGTCCTGGAAGGGAGCTGCGGCCAGAGGAAGCAGGTGCAGAGGGGACAAGGCACACAGAGGAGGCCGGAAGAGAGGTGGCAGCAAGGACTCGGGGCTGGAACCGTACCCTTGGGCACTCCTGGCAAGCCATTAACCAGGGTCCTTCTCCCAGCACCGTGCCGCCGTGGGGTGGGCTTGCTGCTGTTAATGTGGGGGCGTCTTGGGCCTTGCGGGGTGCTGAACCTCATTCCCAGCCTCCACTCCTCCATGCCAGGAGTCCCCCCTCCCTCCATTGTAACAACCACAGATGTCCCCAGACACTGCCAAGTGTCACCTCGAGGGGACAGAATCACCCTAGTTGAGACCCCAGTGGAGTGAACTGATGAAGACAGCACTGCCTGAGAGTGAAAGCAGGTACCCACACAACAGGCTTTATGTGGGGCTTCAGGGAGGGCTTCCTGGAGGAAGTGACATCTGAGTTGAGTATGCACAGAGCCCCAGAACTGACTCGGGAGGGGACGGGGGACATAGGAGTTGGACCCAGGACCTCAGGCACAGTGAGGGGGAGGGAGCAAAGGAGCCACACAGCACACGTTGTGTTTTATCCCAAGGGCAGGAGGGAGCCATGGAGGGTTCCAGTCCCACCCATGACGACAATCGGTAGGTTTGTTTTATCTTTTTTTTTTTTGAGACGGGGTCTTGCTCTTGCTCAGTCTGGTCTCGAACTCCTGACCTTGAGCGATCCTCCCCCCTCGGCCTCCCAGAGTGCTAGGATTACAGGCATGAGCCACCGTGCCCAGCCTGACAATCAGTAGGTTTGGGTCCAGCCTCCTTCTCACCCTCTGCTTGTCTTTGGTAAAATCAGGGTGATAAGCACCCCACCGACCAGGGTCGTTGTGAGGAATAAATGATACAATCAGCTATGAGGTCCTTGACCAATGCCCGGGCACAGGGAGGGCATTGCAAAAACACGAAGTGATCAGCGTCCGTCTATGTCCCTGGAGGCGTCCTGTCCCCTGAACGGGGCTGGGCCCTCTTGCTCCCTGTGTACCTCTCTCTGGGCTCCTTTTTTGGCTTCTCTGGTAACCATGGAAACACCAGGAAGCGCGTGGGTGGCCCACAGGTTGGTGTCAGAACCTGGTCCCCTGCTCCCCGATCCGGTGTCTGTGCCCTTGCCCAAGGAGGAGAAAGACATCTGGGGACCCCTGGGGACAGAACGTGCCCCCTTGGCACAGAGCCCCAGTCCCCCAGGAAGTAAACAAAAAGCGTCCACCCCAGCCTGGGGGTCCCTGGCTCTGTGTCCTCCAGGAAGGATGACAGCCGGGCGGTGGCTTCCGTGCCCTGAGCTGACCTTGGTTTTCCTGTTCCCGGGGCAAGAGCAGCCTGGCCCACGGAGCGGAGAATTCCAGGCTCAGTAAACACCCCAGAGCTCGCAGGGTGGACCAGGGTGGGCCGGAGGTGCTGGTCTCTTGCCCGCCCGCCACTGCCCGGAGATCATTAGGAAAGGCACCCCCCCACCCAGCTGACCCCCGCCTTTCCCAGAAGGCTCTGTCAGGCCCGGCTCCTGCAGAGGGAGGGGCCCGGGACACTGCTGGGAACAGCTGCCTGCAGGGCCACCGGGGCTGGCGCTGCTCACAGCTGCCGGGGAAGAGGAACAAAGCCAGACAGAGGTGGGGGACTCTTTTTTAATTGTCGTAAAACACACGTAACATAAAACTGACCATCTCAACCATTTTTAGTGCACAGCTCGGTGGCATTAAGCACCTTCACATTGCTGTGCAACCATCACGACCCTCCCTCTCCAGAACTGTCTCATCTTCCCAAACTGACTCTCTGTCCCCGTGAAACGCTTACTCCCCACCCCCTCTCCAGCCCCTGGCACCCACTAATCCATGTCCCGTCTCTGAGGATCTGATGCCTCTAGGGACCACCTGTGAGTGGAACATACAGGATGTATCCTTCTGTGTCTGGCGTCTCTCACCGAGCACGATGTCCTCAAGGTCCATCCACGCTGTGGCCTATGTCAGAGCCTCGTCCCTTTTCGTGGCTGAGTGATATTCAGTGTGTGCACGGACCACGTTGTGCTTGTCCATCCGTCCGTCCACCACACACCTTGTGGCTGTCATGCGTGACGTTGCTGACAACGTGGTGTGTGAATATGTGTCTGGGTCTCTGCTTTCGGTTCCTTTGCGTATGGAACACCCTTTTGCCCTGTTTTGGCACCTCAGCCCAGCCTGTGGTCACCTCCGTCCCTCCCGGGGAGAGCAGGGAGCCCAGGCTGAGCCTCAGAGTCGGGGGGCTGGGCCAAGAAGCAGCTCATCCTTCCCCCCTCACCTGGGTCCCAGGAAGAGGAGCAAAGGTTTCACATCCAGCGAGCACTGTGCCCGTCGCATAAAAACACAGAGCACGCGAGTGTTGCACAGCGATGGCGAAGCCTCCCTCCCCACCGGCTGGCTGGCTTTGGGCTCCCCGGAAGCAAGTGGTGTCACCAGTTCCTGGGTCTCTTAGCCTTCATTTCTGACCGATTATGTATGCAGGGCGACGTCTCACACCTTCGTAAGCCTAAATGCCCCGGGCGGAGGGGGCGCCAAGGGCCGGGCTGTGGTCGGGCAGCCCGAGTGCCTGGCAGCCCGCCCAGGGCACAGCCACAGTTTAATAATAATCCGCCCCACCAAAAAGAAGAAGGGACCCTCCGGGAAAGGTGCCGTGTGGCAGTTACCGAAGGGCAGCCTGAATGCTCGTGGGCACAGGGGTGGGGAGGAAGTGACCTTTAAGTAGTTGGAGGGGGTTTTGTGCATTGAACTTGCTGTTCAGTGGCAAACAGCGTCGGCAGGGGGAGAGGGGAGCAGCTGAGTCTCTGGTGGCTGCTGTGACAGGTGACCACAGACCGGGGGACTTAAAACCACAGACATTTCTCCTTGCACCGTCCTGGAGGCCAGATGCCCAGAATCAAGGTGTCTCAGGACCGAGCTCCCTCCAGAGGTTCCCGGGGAGGGTCCTTCCTGCCTCTTCCAGCTTCGGGGGACTTAAGGTGTCCCTTGGCTTGTGGCCACATCCCTCCAGTCTCTGCCTCTGTCTCCACGCAGCCGCCACATCCTTCTTCTCCTCTTTTGTCCCTTGCAAGGCTGCTTGTCTTTGGACTTAGGTCCTGCACTGCCCCAGCACAACCTCACTTTAGCCAGTGCCGTCTGCAAAGGGCACAGGCCCCCTTTCCAAATAAGGTCTCTGTCTCCGTCTGCTGGGGCCGTCACAAAACGCCACGGACGGGGCGGCTCCAACAACAGACATTCGTTTCCTCGCCGTTGCACAGGCTGCAGGTGCAAGATCAAGGTGTGGGCAGGTGGGCTTCTCCTGAAGCCTCTCTCCTCGGCTTGCAGGTGGCCGCCTCCTCGCCGTGTCCCCATGTGGCCTTTTCTCTGTGCGCGTGCAACTCCGCTGTCTCTTCCTCTTCTTAAAAGGACACGCGTCCTTATAAAAACACCCTTATGACTCATTTAACCTTCGTAGTCTCTTTAAAGACCCCGTCTGCAAATACAGTCCCATGTGTGTGGGGGGTTAGGGCTTCAACGTACGGGTTTTAAGGGAACACAGTTCAGTGCATAGCAGTCACCTTCTGGGGTTCCACCCTCTGCAAGGGAGCTGGGCTGTCCTCAGTCCTCAGTAAGCAACTGGGGTTGTGGGGACAGAAGGTCACCCCAGAAAAAGGTAAAAGGTGATGGTTGACGGGGCCCCTGTTTGCTCAAGGCTGCACAAGTCATGCAGCCTCTGTGTAACCTCCAGCCTTCAGAGCGCCCTGTGGGAGGGGACACGTCACCCCTTTTATAAACACAACTGGAAGCCCAGGCTGGGGGCTTACCCAGGGTCCCAGATCTCTGCCTTGAATCAGGTTGGCGCTTCCAGCCCCGAGATGTCCATTCTCTGCACAGCACCAGCTGCTCGGCTGGGGTGCCGAGGGCATGTGCACACCCCCAGGTCCCCAGGATGGCCGGCAATGTGGCCTTAAGAAGCCCACCGACAGCTGGGATGTTTTGACGAAATCTTTGCTTTTGCTTTTAATTGCCTGAAAATGTTGGATTCTTGCCCGAGATCTTTCTACCTTGTTTCGATAGGAAAGGATTCTGCCATTTCGCCTTTTTTTAATATCCTGTGGGTCTGGTGGCTTAGCGGCCCCTTGGGTGGCAGGTTTCCTGGTGCACGGGAACTGCCCTGGGGTGCTGGGGGACAGGGTGAAGGCCGTTCCTCTGGCTGTAGGAGGATTACAGGGGAGGATCCAGTGAGCATTCCGGAGCCAGAGTACAGGAGTGCCCACTCCTCTTTTACTCTACAATTATGTTTATCTCTTTAAAAAAAAAATAGCCTTATTGAGATATAATTCACACAGTACAAAATTCACCCTTTAAAAGCGTACAATTCAGTGATTTTTAGCACATTCAGAGTCGTGCAAGCATCACTTCTATCTAATTGCAGAACATTCCATCACCCCAAAAAAAGCCACAGTCCCATAGCAGTCACTCCCCAGCCCCTGGCGACCACAAATCCATGCCCCGTCTCTGTGGATCTGCCTGTTCTGGACATTTCATGTAAATGGAGTCACACACTGTGTGTCCTTCTGTGTCTGGCGTCTCTTACTGGGCACGATGTCCTCAAGGTCCACCCACGCTGTGGCCTGTGTCAGAGCCTTGTCCCTTCTCCTGGCTGAGGGATACTCCACAGTGGCATTTGCTTCAGCAGGCGGTATGTGATGGACATCGCAGTGGCAGTCTGACGTCTGTGGCTGCTGCGTGCGCTGTGGATATGGTTTGGCTAATTATACACAAGCTCTTGCTGCAACATTGCTATAGTCTAGACCCAGAGTAGCAAACGTTTCTGCAGGGAGCCAGCCTGCGATGTCTTAACCTTTGCTGACCAGGCAGTCTCTGCCACTGTAGTGGAAAATCTGCCTCAGGCAACATGTAAACAGATGGGCTGGGCCCTGTACCAATAAAACTTTATTTATAAAAACACACAGTGAGCCAGTTGTGGCCTGAGGGCCACAGTTTGGCAACCCCGGGCTCAGGACAAAGTTTCTCAAACTTTCTGGTCCTGAACATTCCTAAGAGCTTTTATTTATGTGGGTTATTTTTATCGATATTTGCTATATTTGAAGTTAAAACCGAGAAAATGTGAAATACGTATTAATTCATTAAAAAATAACAATAATAAACTCTTAGGGTAACCAAAATGACACGCTTTTTTTTCACGGAAAGTAACTATTTTCCAAAACACACAAACAAGAAAGTTAGTGGAAACGCCAAGGAAAGACCAAGAAGCCGTCGCAGCCCAGAGAAGCCTTAGATGTCGTGACAACTAAATGCCACGTGGGATCCTGGGCAGGGCCCTGGCGCAGGAAGGGGCATGCGGGGAAACTGGGGAAACCTGAATGAAGTGTGGAGTATGCTTAATAGTAACGTGCCCATGTCCATTACTCAGCTGTGACCAGGATGTCACCTCAAGAGGAAGCTGGCGGGGCATAGGCGGGGACTTTCTATACTATCTTTGCAACTTTCCTGTAAATCTAAAATTACTCCAAGTAAAATGTTTATTTTTTAAAAAAATAGAACAGAAGAAAGGAATGTGGCTGAGAGCTCCGTTAGAGGAGGGTGAGACCTTTGTCCTCGGTATCCGGGGGTTGGCAAGATGGACGAGCCAGGGTGGATGGGGGGGTCAGCAGATATTGACCCAACAACACCCACTGTGCGCCGGCGACAATCTAGCTGCTAGGGACCAGCCTGACTCAGACAGAATAAAGTCCTGTCCTCCGGGAGCGTCCATTCCAGCGCAGGATGGCACGTCACACCCAGGCACGCAAGAAAACGAAACAGAGAGTCTTAGAAAACAAGGAAATGGGGTGGGGCGGGGCTGAGAGGAGAAAGGAGAGACTGTCTCTAGGGAGGTGTTGGAGGCAGCGGGGAGGGCTCCCTGGAGGGGGAGTTTGGGAGCAGAGTGGGGAGCCAGGGACAGACCCTGCAGGGCTGCAGGTGACAAGGAGGATGTGGACAGTCATGAGGCACCATGGCCAGGTGTCCTGGGTCTCATGTGGCTTCTTGGTCAAACCGACGGGGTCCCCAGGATTCACAGCCCGAGATGGGGTCAGAGCTACAGGGACCAGGGTGGGCTTGACCCCTCGAGGCTGGTGGGCTTAGCGCCCCTGAAAAACCAGGTTCTCAGCCGGGGCAGGTCTGCCCCCAGGGGACACCGCATGATATCTTGGGACATCTGTGGTTGTCACAACTGGGGGTGCCCCTGGCATGGAGTGGATGGACACAGGGAGGCCACTCAGCACCCTGCAGTGCCCAGGATGGCCCTGCCACCGTCTGACCCCCTGGGAATTTATTCTGGTGTCGAGTGTGAGCTAGGGATGGAACTTGATTCTCATCCAAATAGTTAATAGGGTCTCTCCCCCTCAGCACCGGGGACATTGGGGCCCAATCATTCTCTGGGGTGCGGCTGTCCTGGGTCTGCATCCGGCCTCAAACGGTCTCTGGCGACTACTTGGCTCTGCCGTTGTAGCACAAAAGCCGCCATGGACAACATGTCAAGGGATTAGTGTGGCTGTTTGCTGATAAAACTTTATTTACACAAACAGGCAGCCCACAGACACTGGTCTGCCCATCCCAGATCCAGAGGGTCTCCTACAGGGTCACATCCTGACCTGATGGGTACTTTTTGGCTATGTCCACGACATACTTTGCAACTCTAGATTTTGCGTGAGGTGATTATGGGATGCAGCATCTTGGCAGGGAGGGGATGGTATCCTCTAACTCATCTGGAGGCAATTCTGTCCCCTTGGAGACACTTGGTGAAGCCTGGGCACATTCTGAGTTGCTGTGACCCAGGGGAGGGGCAGTGCCCCTGGCATGGAATGGGTGGAGGCCAGGGATGCTGTAATCCCACCGCTTTGGGAGGCTGAGGTGGGAGGATCACTTGAGCCCATGAGTTGGGGACCAGCCTGGGCAACATAGCAGGACCCCATCTCTACAAAAAATAGAAAAATTAGCCAGGCATGGTGGTACATGCCTTTAGTCCCAACTACTCAGGAGGCTGAGGCGGGAGAATCGCTTGCACCTAGTAGTTGGAGGCTGCCGTGAGCTGTGATGACACCACTGCACTCCAGCCTGGGTGACAGAGCAGCAAGGACCCTGTCTCTTTAAAAAAAAAAAAAAAAAAAGGAAGGCTTCACTGAAAGGTGGGGACATCAGAGCAGAGATCCTGCAGAGACAAGTGCGAGTTGTAGGCAGATCCCCACCAAACAAAAAAAAAAAAGAAAGAAAAAAGGGGGGGGGGCGAGTTGTAAGAGTATTGGAGGAAAGTCTAGCAGAGATCATGCAAATGTCCTGTGCCAACAGGATGCCTCTGGGAGAGCTGAGTGGCCGGTCCCATCTGAGAAGTCAACAGGCCACTGTGAAGTGTCCGGTTTTGCTCCTGGGGGTGTGGGGGCAGCGGGGAGGTCGGGGGCCTTGTGAACAGGGAAGGCACATGGTCCGATGGAGATTCTGAAAGGCTCCCACTGCCAGCCTGCTGCTGGGAACAGCCTTGACTCAGCTGGCGTCATTTCATTCCTGCACGTGGCACAGCTTGGAGCCCACGGTGCCCTCCCTGACTCAGCTGGCTCCGCCACAGTGGGGGTGCCAAGGGCATTGCAGGAACTGCCTGGGCTCCTCCCCCTGATCCCCCACCAGCCCCCACCTGGAGCTTGCTGGAAGCAGGCAGCTACCCTGGGGCTCCCTCCTGGCTTCGGGTGTCAGTTTCCTGGAAGTCCAAGTCCAGTGGCGCGAGTGCATTCTGCTGACATTGCTCTGGGAGGTCAGGGCTTCAGCCACCCAGCCCCTTGGCTTCGAGAAAGGGGTGACTTAACTTCAGGATGATGTCCCCCAGCTCCCAAATCCTGGGGTCCTGCAGAGGATGGCCCTTACCATGTTCAGGCAGGGCATGCGGAAGCTCTGAGAGAGGAGTCATCCGAGGTCCCCGGACCCCCAGCCCACCGATGACCAACGTCCCCAGCATCGTCCTGGGAGACCTGAATCGAGAATTCTCTAGGCTGCCAGAGACCTGGAGACACAGTGAACAAGGTCACTCTCTGGGGAGGGGCCATCCTGGGCACTGCAGGTGCTGAGCAGTGTCCCTGGCCCCCACCCGCACCATGCCAGAAGCACCCCCACTTGCGACAACCACAGACATCCCCAGACATCACCCAGTGTCCCTTGGGGAGCAGAATCCACCCTGGTTGAGACCCCCTGCCATGGTCCAATAACAGAGATGATTTGGGAACCGGTGGGTTGGACCCGCTGTGCAGGGGGGTGTGGGATGCGTCTGGGGGGCCCGGTGTGGCTCTAGGGAAGGTCCGGTGCCCTGGGTGGGGGTGTGTGCTCTCAGCACAGATTCTCACATTTCTGTTTGCCCAATTCCTGGAAAACACAGTTCTCAGCCGTTCTCCAGCCAAGGAGTCTTGTCCCGTACCCTTGGCATTGCCGCCACACATGGCCCTTCCTGACCCCAGCCTGTCTAGGGCAGGTGCTGGGGGAGGGGCGGGGGTGCCGTAGCCAATGCCTACCATTTTAGGTGGCCTCGGGGTCCACTTTGAACACAGGGCTCAGTCACCTTGACAGTTTCCAGTTCGGCACCACACTCAGAGGGCATCTCTCCCGCCCAGCAGACTGGGCTACCCATTTCCCGCCGCCTCCTTGGAAGGGACCGTTCAGGCGTTTGCCCTTGAACTTGACGTGCCCCACACCCTGTTCCGTATACACTGCTAGTTGCTTTGCTGTCAGCTCTGTCCCTGACATCCGCGCATGTGCCCCCAGGACCTGTGAGTGACAGAATCTCATATCCACGGTGTCTCTCCTAGTCGTTGAAGGAGAAAGACCCTAAAACACAGGCGCCCTCTGGAGCTGCCTGCCCCTCTGCCCTCTCTCCTCACAGCCTGGACTAGGGCAGGGGTCTTGCCCGGGGGTGATTCTACCCCACCCAGGGGACACTGGGCAACGTCTGGGGACATTTGTGGCTGTCATGACTGCGGGGAGCTCCTGGCATGGGGTGGGTGGAGGCAGAGACACTGCTCAGCACCTGCCGTGCCCAGGACTGCCCCTTGCCAGGGAATGATACAGCCCCAGTATCCACTGTGCCCCGGGGAGAGAGCTTGGACCAAGGCCAATCCAATTATTAAAAAAAGAAAGATTTTTAAATTGCTTTATTAAGTCAGGTATTGAGTAGGTGCAGGTTTGGCACTGTCCTTCCCCACCCGCCTGCAAGCCCCATGTAGTCCGGGTGTAGTGACCACAACACCCCTTTTCCCCTAAGCACCCGCTCCGTGGTGACAGCAAGGCCTGTCTGGCTGTGACCACCAGGTGGCAGCACAGCTCGGCCCTCCGGAGACCGCTCCTGGCTCCGGCTCCCAGCGTCCCAGAAACACCGCAGTCTAGACGCTCGCTGGCCGGAATTCCTGTCCCCTGAAGTCAGTGTGCGTGGAGACATTCTCGATCCCGGCTCCCAGCCACCGCTGCCCACCCTGCGTCTCCGGGGCTGTCTAGCCAGGGCCTTGGAGCCCTCGGCGGAGCTGCTTAGTAAGGGTCGGGGTGGGGGGGAGCCCACACTGCCCACCCCTGCCTGGAAGGCGGATCGGGAGAGGGAAGCCACCCCACAGGCCTTGCAGATGCGTGTGGCGCTCCACCAGGGCCCGAGTGGTCACTTCTGAGAAGTTTGACAAGCATCTCTCCGGCCTGACACGTGGGTGGCTTTGAGTTCGTCCCCTCCCCCACCTGCTAGGAGCCGAGAGTCTCAGGTTTAGTGCGGAGGCAGCAGGTGTCTGCACCCTCAGCCAGACTGAAACCAAACCTGGCCCGGGAGAAACAGATCCTGGGGCTGCCCGGGGCCAATCCGGTCCAGGCCCCTTCTGCAACGCAGCAGCCGCTTGCAGCAGTGAGAGATGGTCTCTGTCACGTTAGCTGAGGCTGCCTGGGCCACCCGCTGCCTTCCTGAGTCATCATCCTCTGCACCAAGTGACATCAGCCTCCGAGGGTTTGGGGCAGGGACCTGGGCCCCCCACTTTTGGACGCTAGGCCTCGGTGTGCTGGTGGGGGCGGGGCCTGGCAGGTTGTTGGTCGTGGCCACTGACCTTAGCTGTTGGGATGCACGTGCCACCCTGGGCCATTCAGTTTCCTCATACATGAAGGTGCAGTGAATTCACCAGCTCACCAAGGGCCCCCTAGCTGGCCAGCGGTGCCTCCTGGGTCCCGCCGGATTGTTCTGCAGTGTCTAGTCTGGGGCGGTTATGGGCTCTGCAAGCCAGTTCCTCCTAACCCCAGGGGTCGGTTTGGTAGGCCTGTTGCAGTGAGCCACACGCGACAGGGTTTCAGCAGCAGAAATTTATCCTCTCTCAGTTATGGAGATTGAAAATCCAAGATCAAGGTGTCTGCAGGCAGGGCTGGTTCCTGCTAAGGCCGTGAGAGATCTGTCCCAGGCGTCTCCCAGCTCCTGCAGTTTCCTGGCCATCCTTGGCGTTCCTTGACTTATAGAAGCATCACCCCAATCTCTGCCTCCGTCTTCCCACGGAGATCTCCCTGCGCGTGTGTCTGTGTTCAAATTTCCCCCTTTTTATAAAGACACCAGTCATGTCGGATCAGGGCCCACCCTACTCTAGTACGCCCTCATCTTAACTAATCACACCTGCAAAGATGCTGTTGAGATGACGTTCTGAGGTCCTGGGGGTTAGGATTCCACCCTAACCTGGATTTTGTCGGGGGACACAGTTCAGCCCCTAACGCCAGACACTGGACTCCAGCCCTGTGGGGTCCCAGGTTGGAAACAAGTGCTCAGTGGCACCTCCCAGCTTGCTTTGCGGGAGCTAGAATCCCACCCAGCTGCAGGAGGGAGGAGCAGGGCGGTCAGGACACAGCCCTGGCTGCACTGGCTGCGTGTGGCTCAGGGCCAGGCGCAGCAGAGGCAAGCGCCTATCGGTGCCATCTGCAAAACAAACAATGTTCTAAGAAAGTGCCGAAGTGCTTCCTTGAAGCCTGGCAGGGTGACAGCGTGGTGGCAAGTTCTCCAAAGGAGGCTCTGCTCACCTGCAGAGAGGCCAGAGACCCCCCTTGCCTCCCTCCTCAGCCCAGGACTATTTCCAGAAGTCTCTGGAGGGACACTTTACCCCTTAATGGCAGGATGCATCTGGCTGTCATCTGCTAAGAGTGCACTTGCTGCCTCATTCATCCCCTCAACAACCCCAGGGATGGGGCCTTGGTCGCTGCCCCAAATTTGTCAACAAAAAACATGGGGTTCAGAAAATTACGCCAGCCGCTGCTCACGCCCCTCCTCCCCAAGACCAACAGAAAATGAAAGTCGAACCCCAGCTTGTGCGTCGCTTCTCTTTAGACAGCTCTGGCTGCACCAGCCCCTTCCAGATCCCAGCATCATTGGTGACAGCCCAGCTGCACCGGACGGTGTTAACAGGTGGGAGCTTTCCACGCGGTGGCACTTGGGGCTAGGTGGGCAGGCATCACTCCATCCCACCCAGCCACACAGCTGGGATTCCAGAAGTGGCTAAAACGAGGCACAGAGAAGGAAGCCCAAGGTCCCCCCATGAGGAGGCGGCTAAACTGCAATTGTCACTCAGACCTGTCAGGATCTCAAATCCCAGGCAGTTCCCAGGGTGTGGCAAGCAGGGCCGGAAAACCTCAGCGACCGAGAGAAATAATACTTTAATGTAAAATAAAAATTCATTAATTTTATTCAAACTGAACCTATTTTATATTCCGATTTATCCTAGTTTGATTTAATGTGAAAGCAATATATGTCGATGTAATATTATTTCTACTTAAAAAATACAAAATCAATGCAGAAATCCACAAGGAAGCCAATTCGAAATTTTAAATCAAGACAAAGTCAGAAACTGTGATTTTCCCTTTAGCCTCGGGCTCTGACCTGCCGTTCACATCACTGTCACCGTCTTGGTTGAAAATCCTGATGTTTTGTTCATTGTGGGTTTTACACATTCATTTTGAGTTTTTATAATATTGTGTTAAAATATTATTTATGTTGATTGCTGACCTTTTTTTGGCATTCCCTTAAATTTTGTGCCCAAGGTGAGTGCCTGGCTCACCTGACCCTGGTCCTGCAAGACCAGCCACCTCCCACTCCCGTGACCCTCGGGCATGTGACCTCCCATCAGACAGATGTGCACCTGCAGATTTTGAATAGTGACACTTCACAAAACCCAGCCCCGACGGTGCAAAGCGCAGAGGCCTGGCTTAGGCTGTTTGAGGGGCGACGCAGCAATTCTGCTCGCAGGTGTGCACTCAAAGGGCTTGAAACGGGTCCTCAAACACATGCGTGTGTGTGAATGTTCACAGCAGCGTTATTCACTGGAGCTAAAAGGTGGGGACAACCCAATATCCATCAACGGGTGATGGATAAACTCAACGCGGTCAATCCACACATGGAGTATCACGCAGCCATGAAAAGGGACGAGGCTCTGACACAGGCTACAGTGTGGAGGGACCTTGAGGACATCGTGCTCAGTGAGAGACGCCAGACACAGAAGGACACACAGTGTGAGACTCCATTTATATGAAATGTCCAGAACAGGCAGATCCACAGAGACGGGACGTGGATTTGTGGTCTCCAGGGGCACAGGAGGGGATGGGGAGTAACTTCTGATGGGGATGGGGCTTCCTTTTGGGGCGATAGGAATGTTCTGGAATTAGATAGAGGGGATGGTTGCACAGCATTGTGAATACCCCCCAAACCACCGAATTGTACAGTTTAAAATGGTTAATTTTTATTGATTGATTGATTGATTGATTGAGACAGAGTCTCACTCTGTTGCCCGGGCTAGAGTGCCGTGGCGTTAGCCTAGGTCACAGCAACCTCAAACTCCTGGGCTCAAGTGATCCTCCTGCCTCAGCCTCCCGGGTAGCTGGGACTACAGGCTCGTGCCACCATGCCCGGCTAATTTTTTCTATGTATTTTTAGTTGTCCAGCTAATTTCTTTCTATTTTTAATAGAGACGGGGTCTCGCTCTTGCTCAGGCTGGTCTTGAACTCCTGAGCTCAAATGATCCTCCCGCCTCGGCCTCCCAGAGTGTTGGGATTGCAGGCGTGAGCCACTGTGCCTGGCCTAAAATGGTTAATTTTATATTAAGCAAATCTTACTTCACTTTTTTAGAAACATGTCTCAGCAGTGTGTCTCTGGAGAAGGGACACAGGTTTGCTGTGGTTGCAGCCGTGCAGGGGTCCCATGGAGGCCTGGGCACTGGAGAGGGGGTCCCCGAAAACCACGGAATGAAAGCCAGGTCGCCTGGCCCTGGGTGGCCCCAGGGGTCATCCGGGCCCGTGGTGCAGGCAGCAGGGCCAGCGTGTTCTCTGTTTCTGCCCCTCCTAGGAAGGACTTTGAGACCGTCCCTCTGTGCCCTTTGCTGGAGAGGGGTTGCCCCAGGAGGCACCAGGCACCCTGCCCTGGGGGTGTCAGGGTTCCCGGTCTCATGACCGCAGAGTTCAAGGCGGTGCAGGTGTGCCTGCACCTGGACACATGTGAGCCAGCTCCTGGTCTCTGGATCACTGTCCCGCGTCATTTGGGGGAGGGTGGTGCACCACCCCCGCAGCTGTCGTCCACCCCCGTTAGCCGATATCCACCGTCACAGCCCCGTTTGCTGTCCCTGTCCACAGGCCTCGCCGAGTTTGGGTTTGTATTTTCACCGGGGCGGATCCGGTGTGGGCGGCACCTTTGCTGAGTCAGATATTACTGTTGCGTTTCGGTTTTTTCTGCCCCTCAGACCTCACCCCTCCTCCTCGCCACCTACACACCACCTGCAAGTTGCTCTGACTTTTAGGTGTTGAAACCAGTGTGGCCTGCTCTGTGTCACAGGGTGGCAGCCACGGGCTCTGTCTAAACCCCCCACCCCCCGCCGCCACCTCCTTCCCGCTCAGTTTGCTTAACCTCTTTTCTCAAATACCATCTGATCTTGTGATCTCGCTCAGCGAATGCCTCTTGGGTCCCCGCCGAACTTTCTCAATGGTGTGGTCTGCGAGTGTGTCACTGGCTGCCCGCCAGGAAGGAACCAGTTTCGCTGCGGTGTCCTTGTCAACTGAAAGTATTGCAGTCCCAGGGACAAGCTCCCTGGAAAGCCTTGCCACCGGTCCATGCCAACACCTCAAGCCCCTTTGCCACGCAGCTGGTGGTGGCACTGCCTCTGCCGTGAGAACTCAGGGAGGGTCCCCGGTGCCAGGCATCGGAGGGACTTGCATACCGACCCCAAGTGGGTTTTACTTCCCATCCTAGTATGTTTCTCTCTCTCTCTCTTTTTTTTTTTCTGCCATTTCCATCTTGCTAAAGGCTGCAACTCAGTGGCATTAAGTCCATCCCTGCTGTTGTGCAACCACCAGCCATATCTAGTTCCAGAACGTTTTCATCACCGCGAACGGGAATCTTCCCAGCTTAGTTTTGGAACGTGCTCCGGAGGGACCACACCGCCACAGCTCGTGGTCGGTCTCCACTGCCCGGGCCGCCCTCCCTCCCTCTTCCCGACTCCTAAAAGCACTTGCTTACACAGAGGCACTTCCTGTGAGCACGTAGGTTTCCCTGGAGAGAGACTTTGCAGCAGGCTGAATAATGGTCCCCAGGGACACCAACTCCTGAATCTGTGGAACCCGTGAATGTCCCCTTATGTGGATGGCAGAGAGGTTGCAGATGTGCTTAAATTAAGGCCCTGGAGATGGCAGATTATCCTGTGTTCTCCGGGTGGGCCCCAAACATAAACACAATGATCCCTCTAAGAGAGAGGCAGGGGACACTGACAGAAGAGGAAAAGGCAGGTGCAGACGGAGGCAGAGACAGGAGCGACGTGGCCACAGGCCAAGGATGCCGGGAGCCCCCAGGGACTGGAAGAGGCAGGAAGGAGCCTCCCTTGGGATCTTCAGAGGGAGCCCAGCTCTGTTTACCTTGATTTTGGACATCTGACCTTCAGAACTGTAGAGAATACACTTGCTTGCATTGGGGTTTTTTTTGTTTTGTTTTGTCTTGTTTTTTGAGACAGAGTCTTGCTCTGTCACCCAGGCTGGAGTGCAGTGATGCAACCACAGCTCACTGCAGCCTCCAACTCCTGGGTTCAGGCCATCCTCCTGCCTCAGCCTCCCCAGTAGCTGGGACTACAGGCGCGCCCTCCATCATGCCCCCACTAATTTTTTATTTTTTGTAGAGGCAGGGTCTCGCTGTTGTCCAGGCTGGTCTTGAACTCCTGGCCTCAAGCGATCCTCCTGCCTCAGCCTCCCAAAGTGCTGGGATTCCACGTATGAGCTACCACGCCTGGCTAATTTTTCTATTTTTTCGTAGAGATGGGGTCTCACTCTTGCTCAGGCTGGTTTCGCTTTTGTGCTTTTTAAGCCGCCAAATCAGTGTGACCCGTTACCGCAGCCACAGTAACTGAATCTAATTCATCCCGGATTGGGGGCGTTCCTGGGCCCACGTGGCCTAACACAGTCACACCTGGACTTTGTTCTCATCACTGTCCCACGTCTCTGTCTGGGAAAGGCATTGGAGCAAACCACGCTTCATCCCTGAACGTGGGGCGCTGGGACCCTCAGACCCTGCCCGGGCACCAGGATGCCATGGGTCGGGGTTTTCACACCATTGTTTGTAGGTCTGGGGCAGAAAACTTCCCAGCGTGTCCAAACAGAGACACTCCTCGCTCACGGGCCCAGTTTCCCCCTCTGCAAAATGAATTTTGGTGAGATGAGCTCTGAAATTCCTCCTGGCTCTAACATCCTATGAGAAACTACGGAATCTGTG
This sequence comes from Indri indri, assembly GCA_004363605.1. Lineage (NCBI taxonomy): Eukaryota > Metazoa > Chordata > Mammalia > Primates > Indriidae > Indri > Indri indri. Next base: position 19,280 of record RJWJ010000663.1, on the reverse strand, counting down.
AACAGCCAAGACAAATGGACTCACGTTATCCTCCTAAGTGCAGCGGCTGCTGCTAACGGCTTTGTGCGCTTGCATTCCCGGGATAGCTGGGTTTCCTAAATTTAGCCGCCACCCCGCAAGAGTGAGCCCTGCGTACTTTTGGTTGGTCTCCAGCCCAGGCTCTGAATGCATGGCCCTGCGTTTGCATTTCTGAGCCCTTGGAACTTTGGTTCCTGGAATGTCCCGCCCAGTGCCTGTTCCTCCTGGCCCCAGCACTCCCCCTTTAGTTGGGGTGACAGCTCCCTCTCACCATCCTGGTGGAAAGGAGAGAACGCGGTTCTTGCTTCTGACACACAGCTCTGCCACGTGCTATGTGACACTGGGTGAAATAGTTCACCTCCCTCTTAAATAAGAAAAGGGTGGGCAATGCCTCCTGCCTTGCAGAGCAGCAGTGAGCCCTGAATGCCCCCAAGGAAGGAAGTTCTTGGCCGGGTGCCTGAGCCGGCCCTGCCCTTCCACCCTAGTGGGACCCGGGACCCACGACCTCCCTGGCCCTGCTGTGCGTAGCACCTGCCTCGCGCCTCCTGCACCCGACACATCCAGCGCTTCTTCCTCTAGTCCTTCAGCCTCCTCCAGCTGTTACACATCAGCCTGGCTATAAAAGGCAAATCTGATCTAAGGAAACGGCGGGCGGGTGTGGAGGAGAATGGGGTGGCCGGCTGCCCGGCTGGGGTTGGCTTCTGCTGTGGTCTGCAGTCCGGCGTATGGGATTAATTTAGATTCCCCGAATACCAGGCAAGGCAGCACATGCTGTTACGATTGCGTAGTGGCTCGTGCCGCGATGCGCCAGGGCCCCGGCCCAGGGTGTCCCGCCCACCCGTGTGTGGCTGCAGGTCTGCATTCATGCGCCCTGGGACTCAGGGCTGGCGTCACCTGGGGCTGCTGCACAGACTGTTCTTTGCTGCTGACAGCGTCTCCCCAAGGCCCCGAAGGAAGACAGTGTTTCTGTCTGAAAGTGCACAGGGTGGGCAGAGCTAAGCCGAGCCGCAGAGGACGGAGCCTGCAGCCCAGTCTAAAGTGCTCCGTGCTCAGAGCCCAGCAGCCTCCTTCCCTGGGACGCCGCCGAAGGGCCCTTGCAGATTCCAGAAGGAGCACTAAGGACCATCTGGGATTCCACTGCCTTTTCTTTTTTCCTTGATGAAATATTGCAGCGGGGAGGTGGCACTCGGCTCTAAGTGCATGTGCCTCTTTTCCTGCTGCCAAACTATGGGGACACGGGGTGGAAAAGCACCCAATCCTTGTCCCCAGAGAGCTCATCATAGAGTGGGGGGAGACAGGCACGGATATTGCAAGCACGCAAGTGTATTTGCAACACGCCTGTGCCATGCCTGGCAGGACTGCGTCCCCATGGCTGTGCAAACACGGTGCCTGGCACCTAGAGGGCTGTTGGATAGCAGCTGGATTAAATTGAGGAGTGATTCATTTGGGGTTTACCTACTCATGCCCCGTGGTTTTTAGCGAACTCAAGGATTCTCAAAGTGTGGTCCCGGGACATCCAGGGGTCGCCAAGAGCCTTGCAGGGCCACTGTCAGGTCAAAACTGTTCCCATCATCACGCTAAGATGCCATTTGCCTTTTTCAGTCTCTCCCACATGGATGATGGAGTTTTCAGAGGTTACACGATGTCTGATGTCACAACAGATTGAATGCAGACACTGATAGGAGAACCCAGCTGTCTTCCATTAAGCCAGACATGAAATGAATTTGCAAAAATGTAAAACAATGCCGCTATTCTCCCTGATTTTTTTTTAAACATTTACTTTTTGGCTGGGGACAGTGGTTCACACCTGTAATCCCAGCGCTTTGGGAGGCTGAAGCAGGAGGATCCTCTGAAGTCAGGAGACCAGCCTGGGCAACATAGCAAGACCCCATCTCTACAAAAAAATAGAAAAATTAGCCAGGCGTGGTGATGCCTGTAGTCCTAGCTACTCAGGAGGCTGAGGCAGGAGGATTGCTTGAGCCCAGGATTTGGAGGCTGCAGTGAGCTATGATGATGCCACGGCACTCCAGCCTAGGTGACAGAGAGTGACCTTGTCTCTAAAAAAAAATAAATAAATTAAGAGTGCAAGTGAGTTCTGAGACCTAAAAGTTTGAGAATCACTGGGGCAGAATAACAGTTTCAAGAGATCTTTGCCTCATCTGATTCTTCGACTACTTTTTGGGGCAAATGCTACTACTAGCCCCTTACTATAGGCGAGGAACCCGAAAACAGATTCAAATTCACTTTCCCAAGATCCCACAGCCAGCGAACAGTGGAACCCAGACTTGGAACCCATGCCTCTGCCTCTGGAGCCTGTGCTCACAGCTGCTATGAGATTGTTCCTCTAATTACTATCTCTTAAAAGATTAAAATTGAGATAAGGCAGAACGTTCCCAGGGATCATGGAGCCTGCTGTTTTTCAGTGAGTCCAACATAGTCAGATTTTCTCTCTAGTATTAGACCAGTCTGTTGTACTTTCACCTGGGGAAGGAGGCACTTGCATTTAGAGGCCGTGTTGTTTAAAATAATAATAGAAACAGTAATCACACACTGGAAGGGTTTTGGAGGCTTTTTGCTGGAAGAGCGTCTGGGAGAGAGGGAAGGAACTGCAAGTTGACATACTCCTTCTCGCTCTGGGTGCACACCCTGTGAGTGACATTGCAGAATGGTGGGTGGAATTCTGCGCTGCGTTTACAAAACTTTTCTCACGTTTTATTTTTCACCCAACTCATGGTCATTGAATTTATGGAGTGGAATGCTCACACGGGACTCATCTTAACTCCCCCCAGAACACAACAGGCCTCTCCCAATGGCAGTCGTCTGAATTTTTGCAAATCGGATCCCGTTTTAAATGCTATTTTCAAGGTTATCACCATCTCGAAGGCAGCATTCCAGTTCACTCATTGCTCATTTTTCTAAAATTCTGCTGAATATTTTCCAGGGTAATCAGTCGTTGGGAGGCTGCAGTGGAAATTGTTCCAGCACGTAGTTTATTACTTTCGTGACTGTTAGCAAACTTCCCTTCCTCACCATGCTGGTTTTCCCTATATCGTTTGTTCATTTGTCCACCCACGGCTCGCATGGGGGCCTGTCCTGTAGCAAGCAGGGTGTTGGGCACTGATGGTCCAGCCCTGAGAGATGTAGGAGCCCAGAGGGGTTGACTGCCCTGTTCTGGGTCACACAGCTACAGAGGGGGAACCCCCTGATCAGCTTTCAGTAGGTGCACAGCAAAAACGTTTCTGGAGTTGCATCAGCAAAGCACAGTTGCTTCCTCGTGTATAATGAGTTCTTCTAGACCAGGGGTCTCACTGGGGTGAATTGCCTCCTGGGAACACTGGGCAATGCCCGGGGACATCTGTGGTTGTCTCACTGGGGGGTGCTCCTGGCATGAGGTGGGTGGAGGCAGGGACACTGCTCAGCACCTGCAGTGCCCAGGAGGGCCCCTCCCCACAGAATGAATGACAGGGCTGGAACGTCCACAGGGCCCAGGGGGAGACCCTGCTCTGGGCAGTTTCTACCCCATGGCATCTGCAAGCAGCAGGGGAAGCGTAGTGGTCGGATCTCTGTCACCCCCAGGGGTCCTCACTTTTAGGATTTCAAGGCAGAGAGTTTATTTCTGTTCAGGGACCTCCCAGGCGCTGCCTTCATCTGCTAATGATGGTTTTCTTACACCAGAGCTCATGTTGCCTGAGCTTTGGTGCCATGAACCAAACCTGGGTTGCAATTATGACTTGACACCTTAGTGACATGCCCAAACTTCCCCAGGGGTGAGGACACACCTGCGTGGCATTGCCCCGAGGCCCAGCCCCAGGTTGCAGTCCACAGTCCACGGCCTGGAAGTCGTGGGTGGGGCGGGGGGGAGGGAGTTGCGTTCTCCCCCGGAAGCCCAGCTTTCTGAAACTAGCTGGGTTTATTTTGATTGTAGTATTTATTTTGGTGGAATGGAAACCTCAGATCTTCAAGGAGATATCAGAGGAGACAGAGATTCACCAAGCCCAGGAGGGTTTGGAGAGAGGTCAGCCCAGGACAGCAGGCGGGCCAGGGCCCTGCCGTCTAGCACAACAACGACAGGGACACCCGGGCTCCTGCGCACACAGCTGCAGAGCCCGGTCGTCCCTCCCGCAAGCATTTACTTTCCCAGCCGAGCGTGGGCCATCTGCTCCCCGATGTGCCCAGATCTCTTCTGGCGGGGACTCTTCCTCGCCAGCGCTCAACGCAGCTATGTATGTGCTAGCAACTTCCCTTCCCACTTCTGCAGATGCCTCTAGATGCTAGATTTTTCCTACAGCATGAACAGCTTGAAGTGAAATGAGCTGGAAGTTTGAACAGTTTCCATTTCTTTCACTTAAAAAAAAAAAAATCACAGAAGTAATACCAGCTCACTCTCACTATAAACCAGTATTTCTGCAACCTTCTTTTTTTTTTTTCACGATTACCTTCTTTTTAAACATTCTTTTCCTAATTGCTTATTAAAAAGAATAAGGGTAGCAATGGATTTAGACGCGTTAGACATCTGATTCTTTGGACAAAAGGTGCCTAAGTAGCATTATTAATTATATAATGACTATCTACCATAGTGGGGTTTTGTGTTGTTTTCAAATTTTATTTATTTATTTATTTATTTATTTATTTATTTATTTTAGAGACAGGGTCTCACTCTGTTGCTCAGGCTGGAGTGCAGTGGCGTCATCATAGCTCACTGCAGCTGGCAACTCCTGGACTCAAGCGATCCTCCTGTCTCAGCCTTCCAAGTAGCTGGGACTACAGGTGCCACCAAGCATGGCTAATTTTTCTATTTTTTGTAGAGACGGGATCTGGCGATGTTGTCCAGGCTGGTCTCGAATGCCTGGGCTTAATCGATCCTCCCGACTCAGCCTCCCAAAGTGTACCATAGTGTTTTTAATAGAAGATAAATCAGTTTCCTCTGAGGGCCATCATCAACAGTGTACTGCCTTGAATTTCGTCTCACCATTGCAAGAAGCAGTGGGAAGGCTTTTGCACATTACAACAAGATACAATGACATGAATCGTGGTTGAAAATTGTCGCAAAAAGGCAGGGCACGATGGCTCACACCTGTAATCCTAGCACTCTGGGAGGCCAAGGCGGGCGGATTGTTTGAGCTCAGGAGTTCGAAACCAGCCTGAGCAAGAGTGAGACCCCGTCTCTACTAAAAAAAAAAAAAACAAAAAAAAACAAAGAAATTAATCGGACAACTAAAAATATATAGAAAAAATTAGCCGGACATGGTGGCGCATACCTGTAGTCCCAGCTACTTGGGAGGCTGAGGCAGAAGGATCGCTTGAGCCCAGGAGTTTGAGGTTGCTGTGAGCTAGGCTGACGCCACAGCACTCTAGCCCGGGCAAAAGTGTGAGACTCTGTCTCAAAAAAAAAAAAAAGAAAATTATCGCAAAAAGAGGTGTAAAAATTGGTTAAAATCCTTTCATTCTCTCTGTTTTTGAGATTTTTATCCTTTAAATGTGAAATGACTACCTCATTTTTTAAAAATGTAAACTCACTAAATTCAAAGAGGAAAACAATTTTAAAAGATACATCACATATCTCAATACCATTGGGTTCATAAAAATACTTTTTTTAAAAAACCCTCCAATGTTCACTTTGGGAGGTTGCTGGGCATTGACTCATTATGGGAAGAAACTGAAGTTCCAGTAATGAGAGCTGATGGAGAACATTCTCTTTATGGAAGACCTGTGACGTTTTAGCACCCTACAGATATACTGTGTATATGTTTGTGTCCTCTCTGTACAACTTGCTGTGATGGTTTTTCACCTCCCCGAGAGCTGGTTTTTGCCCCATTGGGAATGTATTTATAAGGAAATCTCATCACACAGGAGCGAGAAAGTAGAAATCTCCGTTCTGGAGCCCCAGCATTAAGTGCCGTCGACAGTGTGGGGTGGGTGGAAATTGATTTATCACCAACTCAGTGGAGAGACAAACAGTCCACATCTAAATCTGCCCGATGATTTTGATTATGAGTTCTTGGACAAGTTGCTTTGTTTTCCTGCATTTCCGTTTCCTCCTCCGTGCCGTGGGATAATAACCACATATTGTACAGAGTTGTCGTGAGCACCGAGTTGGAGCATTGATGGTCACAGCTGAACAGAGGCTGAGATGAGTAAGTGCCAACTAGATACTGTTTCAGCTGGGCACAGTGGCTCATGCCTGTAATCCCAGCACTGTGGGAGGCCAAGGCCAGGAGTTTAAGACCAGCCTGGGCAACATAGTGAGACCCCCATCTCTACAAAAAAATTTTTTTAAAAATATGCCAGGCATGGTGGTGGCACCTATAGTCCCAGCTACTCAGGAGGCTGAGGCAGGAGGATCACTTGAGGTCAGGAGTTTGAGGTTGCTGTGAGCTATGCTGATGCCACTGCACTCGAACCTGGGTGACAGAGCAAGACTGTCTCTAAAAAAAAGAAAAAAATAAGGAGGGAGGAAGGGACAACACAGGAAGAGTGGGATGTTGATCCCTGTTAGAGGAGGTGACAGTGTTCGGGGAGCCCTCATCCTGTCCTCTCTATTTCAGGCTGTGTTTGAAATTTTCCACTCTAGATTTTGAGGAGACAGATTAAAAACAACAACATCAGGCTTTTTGGTGACGGAGACCAGCAACCCCTTCCTCTCAACCTGGGTGGCCATGGGTCAATTCTTGCTACTCTGAGACTCAGTTGTCTTGTAAGTGTTTCCTCTGTGTCAAGTTTTCTGACTTTTCTGTGCCTTCAGCTAAGTGTTCAGAAGGGTGTTAATTTTCTTTAATGCGGTCTTGCTCAGGCTTTACAGGAGGAGAGGTTTAAAGCGATGTCGCCTGCCCATGTTGCTAGAAATAAAAATCCTGTGACAAAAGGAAAACTTAAAAAAAAAAAGCGGTAGTGGTGATACTTTTTAGTCTTAAAAATATTTTTTAACAATTATTTTTGCTTGTCTTTTTTTTTTTTCAATAAGTGCGATTAGTCTACTTCGTTCTTTGTAATGAGGGCGTTCGGTGTATGGAGGTACCGGAATGATTTCCCTATGTCCAAATAATGCTGCAGCAAAAACATCATTGTGCCCATAACTCTGTGAAAGTGTCTGAATGTCTCAAGGGGTAAATTCCTATTTGCATTTAAAATTCAATGAGTGATTGACAATAACCTTCCACGAAGTTTGTACCCACGTGAAGTCCTATCAGTAAGGAATGAGAGCCTCATTTCCTCACTGCCTGGCCATAATAGTAACAAAATTTAAAAGTGTTGCCAGCCAGTTATATGAAAAATAGTATCTCTTTGATGTTTTAATCTTTGTTTATTTGCTTATCAATGAGATTAATCACCTTTTCTTTTCTTGTCTGGCTGTTAGTATTTTTTTTTTTACTGAGTAACTATATATCCTCTATTGAGACTTTTTTCTTATTGATTTGTAGATGCTCTTTACATATGATGAGCACTAATACTTTATCTGTTATGTATGCTGTGACCGTTTTTTCCAGTTCGTTATTTTCTTTTTATTGCCTTTATGGCTCTCACCATCCTGAAGCTCCTGGTATGTGGAAAACAGCTTCCCTTCATCTTGAGCCTTGGCATAGACTTTTCCCTACATTGGTTCTTTAGTCAAAGAGCCTCGGCAGGGAGCTGGGAGAGAGACGAACTCAAGGTTGTCTGCTTGGTCCTCCATAATCTCTCCCTTTAAAAAAAAAATTGATAACTTTTTTTTCAAATTACAAAAGCAATGACATATTAGGAAATCTTGAAAATACCAAAAGGTTTGAAGGAGACAGAAATAATCCTACATGCGTCATTGACATCTTATGGGAGAGAAAACGGCAGAGAGGAGGCAAGGTAGTACGGTGGCAAATAGCATTGGCAAGTAGGAGTATTCCTTACAAGTCTTGTACGGAACTGCAAGGAGGGGTGATTATTTTTAACTCCCGCATCATTGGTTCACACAAGCTTTCAGATGTGGTAGTTTGCAAGTCGAACACACTGCGTGAGAAGGTTCTCCGAGAGACGGTGAGTTGCTAGGTTACGGAGAGCATCAGGAATCCAGGGAACAACGTATTTGGAATCATGCTCAACTTTGAAAAATAAAATAAAATAAGTATTGACACTTTAAAAGGAATAAGAAAAATATTGAACCAGGATTTTCAAGTCTTTAATTCTAGTTGCAATTCTACCATTTCCAGTGTGTGTGTACGTGGATGGGTGGATGGGTGGATGGGTGGATGGATGGATGGGTGGATCGATGGATGGATGGATGGATGGGCGGGTGGTTGGGTGGATCAATGGATGGGTAGATGGATGGGTGGACGGATGGATGGGTGGATCGATGGATGGATGGATGGATGGATGGATGGATGGGTGGGTGGGTGCGTAGATCAGTGGATGGATGGATGGGTAGATGGATGGGTGAATGGGTGGATGGGTGGATGGATGGGTGGACGGGTGGGTGGATGGGTGGATGAATGGATGGACGGGTGGATGGATGGGTGGGTGGATGGATGGATGGATAGGCATATAGACAGATGACAGCATTATTGAAATATAATTCACATAATTCTACCATTTCTAAGCCTCCGTTTCATCTGCAAGATATAAATTATTATGCGCCTGATAGAAAAATTAAAGACCAACATCCTGTTCTCTTTACCTATTGTAGTTTTTTTCATAGCACTTATAATGTTATTTTTTAATGATGGTTTTAAAAACTGATTCATTTGAAAATCCACTTAAAGGGCCCAACCTCTTGATAATGGTGTTACCTATCATTTATTTTCTAACAGCTTTATTGAGACAAAATTTATATACTATACAATTCACCTATTTTAGGTGTACAATTCAAAGGTTTTTAGTATATTTAACAAATTTCCAACCATTACCACTATCTAATTCCAGAACATTCCCATCACCCCAGCAGGAAGCCCCATCCGCATCAGCAGTCATTCCCTATCCAGCCCCACCCACGAATCCACGTCCCGTCTCTGTGGATCTGCCTGTTCTGGACATTTCATATAAATGGAGTCTCACACTGTGTGTCCTCCTGTGTCTGGCGTCTCTCACTGCGCTCAATGTTTCTGGGGTTCACCCCCGCTGTGGCCTGTGTGCTGTGACGTAAATGCTCATGGACCTCGTACAGCAGGGCCCAGGGATGCTAAACCAGTGCATGATTGTCCTTGCTGTCCTCATGGCCTGGACGTGGGACGAAGGGGACAGATCAAACAGCAGAGGCGGGAACGATGTGGGAAGGTCAAGGGACCTGTGTGGGAATTCAAGGATCTGCAGGAGAGGGCACCTGGGAGTTGGCCGGTGCCAGGGGACCACAAGGGATGGCTGATGTCACACCTGAGCAACCAGGAGGAGAGATGGAGCCACAAAGCCATGCAAGAGTCAGGAGGGAGAAGAAGGCAGTTTCCCCAGAAAGGTGACCACCTGGTGGAGTTTGCAGTGGCACCAACCGTCCAGGTTTGAAAGTTCAAACCCGGACAGTCCCTGGCAAACCAGGACGGTTGGTCACCCTGCATTTGGAGTTCCCACGGTTCGGCCAAGGTCAGTTGCGTCAGAGGGCAGCCTGGAATGAAGGTCAGAGGAGGATGGGGAAGAAATACGGCCCCTGATGGGAGAAAGTTCTGCAGGCAGGGCTGGCGTCCAGCTGCCGCTGCCCTCGGCTCCTGCCCTATTCCCCGCCGGAGGAACAAGCCCTTTTGACCGCCCTGCCCCAGCTCTGTGCGACTCATCAGCTGTTGACTTTAAAGAAAAAAAAAAGAAAAAGAAAAACAAACCTCATGACGTGCTTTAAGAGGTCTGTTTACTACCTGTCCCTTGGGTCCTGGTTTATCTCCGTGTGACTTTTTAATCTGATGCCCTTCTGGTTGTCCCCAGGGATGTGATTAGGATGTAAAGGCCAGTTGTAATTCACCAAGACTCCCTGTCTCCCGGCGGAGCGCAAACAACATTGTCACACACCCCGGGCGCCCTCCCACGCCCCCACCGAGCTTAGGAAAATAGTCTGTGCTCTAGAGACCCACGAGGTTTCTAAGCAGCCTGTTTGGAGCTGCGCCGCTGCTGTACAGCGTGTACCCACGAGCTTTTACGTGAGCGCATGCTGTTTGCAAATGGAGAGACGGTTTTCCCTCTTCCTTTTCAAAATGGGTGTTTTTTATTTCCTTGTCTTGCTCACTTGCCTTGGCTAGGGCTTGCAGCACGACATTGAATAATAGCATGCGTGTGCAAACTGGCCTTGTTCCTGGTCTTAGAGGAGAGCACTCAGACTTGCACCACTAGGGTGTTTGAGCATGCCTTTCATCACGTCTAGGAGGTTCCCTTCTATTCCAGGTTAGGTTGTGTGTTTTTGTAACACAACCTAACTTGTGTGTTGAATTTTGTCTGCATCTACTGAGATGCTCGTGTGGGTTTCGTCTTTTATCCTGTGGCTAATGTGCATTACATCAATGGGCTTTCAGATGTTGAACCAACCTTACATTCCTGCGACAAATCCCACTCAGCCACGGGGTTCAAGCCTTTTTCCGTGTTGCTGGATTCGTCTTGCTAGTATTTCGTTGAAGACCACGGGGTTACCAGCCTCTCAGCCTTGGTTTTCGAGGCGTCTAACCCTGACTGTGACCCTGTTCACAAGGCTGCAGGGAGGATGGGCAGTTGCCCAGCAGTGGGCAATCCACTGGGGAATGTCTGGGGACATCCATGGTTGTCACACTAGGGGACAGTGTACCCCAATGACCTGACCCCAATGTCCACAGTGCCCAGGGACAGAGACCCTGGGTTAATTATTTGGAAAAAAAATAGAATCCAATCCTTGCTCACACCAGATACCAGAATAAACTCCCAATGGGGCAGATGGCACAGACCAGGTGACCTCCAGCTCCTGGGACTCCCCTCCTCTCTCCCTCCCCACTCAAGTGTGGATTTAAATGTGTGCAGCCTCCTAGGACCTCAGCAGGGCAGGTGACTGTAGGACACAGAGTCTCTTGGGGATGGAATCCCCTAATCCGGGGGGTTTCACCTGGAGTGATTCTGCCCCCCCAGGGGATATGGGGCAATGCTGGGGACATCTTTGGTTGACACTGGGGGGTGCTCCTGGCATGGGGTGGGTGGAGGCAGGGACTCTGCTCAGCACCTGCAGTGCCCAGGACGCCCCACCCCAGAGGGTGTCAGTGCTGGGTAGAGACCCTGGCTAAGGCGAGGCCCCCGTTGAGAAGGTGTCTGTGGGGCGTAATGACCAGTCACAGGATAACCCACATGGCTCTGAGCTCCATTTCCTGAGCGTTAGTCAGATGTCCACCCGGGCCTCCTGGCGGCTGAGCCATTCTGCTCCTCCTCATCCCAGCCAGTGGGCTGGGGAGGCGTTGGCACGACACTGCCCCGAGTTCATAACTTTCTGTGAAATGCATGAGCCCCGCAGTGACTCCCAGCCCAGGCCCTGGCGAGTGTCTGCCTCGTAACCCATCCCCAAGCTGGTGGTGCCACCCACTGTCATAATTAGCCTGTCCCCCGCCGTTCCCAGGGCCAGGCGTTACATCTGACGGCTCCCTCCGGCCCCGGGAACTTTCCCAGACCTCCACAGCCGCGTCTCTACAGCTGGAATTCCCATCAGCAGATGTGGCCTCCAGGGGAGCCGTCTGTCCTCCCGCCAGGCCCTGTGAGCTTATGGAGCTTCCCCCAGGCAGGGAAAGCCACGCGGGGCCCACACCCACGGGTGAGGTCCAAGGGGCAGCAGAGACCCCTGGATCTCGGTCTGCAAATGGTTTGGTTGGTGCAGAGACTTAAGTCCAAGTGGACTGATGGCGTGTGTGCAGCCAGCACCCTCCCGGGATCTTACCGCCACCGTTGCAAGTCGCCGTGGTGAAACCTCTAACCCAGTGGTCCTCACCTGGGGTACACTGGGTGATGTCTGGGGACATCTGTGGTTGTCACACTGGGGGTGCTCCTGGCATGGGTGGGTGGAGGCAGGGACGCTGCTCAGCACCTGCAGTGCCCAGGACACCCTGCCCCAGAGAACGACCCAGCCCCAGTGTACACAGTGCTGGGGGAAAAGCCAGGATTAGGCTGAGGACTTCTGTGGTCAGGCTTATGTTTTGGTGGGGACACGCAGGGCCACCCTGGAGGCAGGAGAGCTCCTGTGGCTGCTGGCAAGTTAGTGCCTGGTGGGGTGGGGCGGAGGAAGTGACGAGAACCAGATAGCTGACCCCCGCACCTTGTGGAAGCTGAATTGGCAGAATTTAGTGACTGGTCTACTGTGGACAGAGAGGGGAGGGTGAGGTAGGAGGCAGGAAGGAAGCTCAAATTGGGATGTCTCTGAGAAAGAAGTTCGATTCAGGAATGTTCTAGTAAATATATGTTTGAAAATATATGCATTTATATGGACCGTATGTATGGAAACATACGTGTGTATGTGCAGATATACGTAAAGGTGGGTGTGTGCATCTAGAACTATTTTATCTGTCATCTGTCTCATCTGTCTATATCCATCCACCATCCGTCTACCCATCCATCCACCATCCATCCATCATCCATCCACCCGCCCACCCATCCATCCATCCACCATCCATCCATCCACTTATCCATCCACCCATCCATCCATCGATTCACCACCCATCCACCCATTCACTACCCATCCACCCACCCATTCACCACCCATCCACCCATTCACCACCCATCCACCTATCCACCCATCCATCCATCCATCCATCCACTTATCCATTCACCCACCCATCCATCCACCATCCATCATCCATCCACCCATCCATCCACCCACCCATCCACCTATCCACCCATCCATCCACCATCCCTCCACCATCCACCCATCCATCCATCCACCCATTTATCCGTTCATCCACCCATCCATCTCTGTCATCTATCATCTATCTATCTATCCATCCATCCATCTGTCTATCCATCCATCCTAAGAAGTCATCACTTGTCCTCAGGCCTCTCTGGGCTGAGAAAGTTTCTCAGACTATCTTCTTTCTGATGCCCGGGGACAATTTTGAGGTGGACTGGTCAGGTGTTTTGTAGGATGCTGCTCGATTGGGTTTGTCTCATGCTCAGGCTGGGGCAATGGGTTCTGGGAGAGCAAGACCCCAGAGGTGAGGGCCCTTCTCACCACCTAGTGTCTAGGGCACATGAAGGCCAATGTCCATCTTGGTCACCTGGTGCAGGTAGTGTACACCAGGTCTCCACACTGCAATTGTGCCTTTGAGATATTTATTCTGCATCCCCATTGAGGGGCGCGCGCACGTGTGCGTGCGTGCGTGCGTGTGTGTGTGTGTGTGTGTGTGTGTGTAGATTCTATCTCCTTTTTCATCTGAGGAACTAAATCAAGACTCAGAGGAGACCAAGAGCCCTTGGCTGCGAATGTGAAGGCTGGGATTTGCACTCGGGCTGACCCAGCTCCGGGCCCGCGAGTGTCCTTCCCTCCCCAGCCGCTGCCAGCCTAGCTGAACTCACGGACTGAGTTCACCAGCACCCTGTCCCGCCCCGCTGGCTCCCAGCTCCCCAGGCCAGACCCGCCATCCCAGTCTCCATCTGCAGCCCTCGCTTTGAATTTATGGGCCTACTGAGCGGATGGCAAACTCATCAGGGAGCATGACAGTCACTCTAGAAGGTGGGAAACGCCAGGAGCCCCGGCACCTGCACCAACAAGGCAGCTGGTCACGCAGCTTGAGCAGAGGGAGGGTCGGACCGGCGGAGGTGCGAGTCTCCCAGCCCCGAGACCCCCAGTCTGCAAAGGGGACGAGAGGTCAGTTTCCAACCATCAAAATGGTATCACTTTCTCTTATAAAAGTAACACAGGCTTATTGTTAACAAAATTTTCAGAAAACATACAAAGGTTTAAAGAAGAAAGGATACTGAAAAAAATCACTGAATTTTATACTTTAAGAAGGTGAATTTTGGGGTGGGGGGAAAAAAAAGGTGAATTTTATGGGATAGGAATGTCTCTGTTTCTTTTTAATAAAGGGAAAGTTTCCGTATAATCCCAATCCAGAGATAAATGTTGTTAAAATATCTTCCAGGCTGTCTTTTGCTATCTGTCTATTTTTATGTAGTTTGGAACTTATTGAAAAAGTTACAAGAATAGTACAAGGAACTCTGTCCACTCTTTATACTCGAATATGCCAACTGTTTACACTTGTCCTGTTTTCTTTATTATTTTCTTTTACTTTTTCTTTGTTGTTTTTTTTGGGGGGGCGGTGGACAGGGTCTCGGTCTGTCGCCCAGGCTGGAGTGCAGTGGCGTCATCACAGCTCACTGCAGCCTCCAACTCCTGGGCTCAAGCGATCCTCCTGCCTCAGCCTCCCGAGTAGCTGGAACTACAGGTGCCACCACTGTGCCTGGCTAATTTTTCTGTTTTTAGTAGAGACCGGGTCTTATCCTTGCTCAGGCTGGTCTCGAACTCCTGAGCTCAAGCGATCCTCCTGCCTCGGCCTCCCAGAGTGCTGGGATTACAGGTGTAGCCACTGCACCCAACCCTTCTTTTATTATTTCTTTCTCTCCTCTCGCTCACTCGATCACTCACTGTGTATGTACACACGCGTGTATATGTGTGCATATATATATTGTGTGCAGATATGTATATGTATGTGTGTATATCAATATAGATATATGCACGCAGAGAAATAGTTATGTATAGTATATACACTATGGTATTAATTATTCATAATCAATTATTAGTATTAAAATAATACTATAGTATTGTTATTAATTAATATATTATCTTATGGTTGTACCATAGATTATTTAACCAGTCTCTGAGGTTGGGCATCTCTTGTTTATTGCTTGCTTGCCTTTGCAAACAGCACTGCAGTTAAACTGTCGGGTGTGCGCCTCTGCACGTCACACAGTCATGTCCTTGGGACAGCTTTCCAGAAGGAGCAGTTAGTCCAGTTTCCTCCCTGTGTTCACACGTGATTTCTCACCCCTGGCCGTCCTTGGATATTGTCTATTTTTTAGAAATATTTGCCAGTTAAAGGCTAAAAGTAACATCTCGTATTATCTAAGATTTGTTTGATTGTTAGAGAGTTTGAAACATTTCCTAGCCGTCATGGGTAATGCCTTTTGGGGATTGTTTATAAAGTTCACTTTTAACCATTCATTTTTAGAATTTTGAGAAAATTTGTGACTTACAGAAAAGGTGTAAATATACTACAGAGTTCCCTCACAAGTTTCTTCTGGCTTTCCCTTGGCCGACGGCTTCTTAACCACAGACCGAGTATCAGGACCAAGAGATCGGCCTTGCCGCGATGTTGTTAACTACGGACGGGGCTGATTCAGATGGCGCCATTTGTCCCATTAATGTGCTTTTTCTGTTCCGTGATTCTACCCAGGACCCCACATTTATTAAAATGCTTTGTTTACTTTTTCTTGATTTGTTGGAGATCTTTATGTATTAAAGACCTCCACATTCTGTCCCTCATACCTTTGGCAAAGTATTTTTCATTTTGTTTTTTTGGTTCAGTGGTGTCTTCAAGAGATGGTGGGCAGGTGACATAGGATGATGCCAGTGTCCTGGTTTAAGGCTAGGGTGACAGAATGAATGTCAGGCACCCTGCGGGGCAGAGGCCTCATGCTGGGCTCTCCACAAACTGTTCACACCTTCCTGTCCCCTCCCAAACATTCTCCGTTTGAGCAACTGGCCACATGTCACCTTGTGAAACCGCAATATTTTACTACACAAAGTTGTGCCAAGCTTGGGGTAGAGTCTGTGTCTCAGACCGTATCACGATTCACAAGTTGATCCAATATCTGTTGAGTGACGCAGAGTAGAAGGGACACCTCGTGGCAGGGTGAGGGGTGGGGAGGATCGTGTCATGCAATCCCCACCGTCATGGAGAAGGAGAGGTGTCACCATAAATGTGGTGCAGGAAAATCCATCCCCATGGGGAAGGCCACAAAACCCTGCATCAGTGAGCATTCGGGGTGGAGCCAGGTGCTTGGCTGCAGATTGCAGCTTTGGAGCCAGGGACCAGCAGGTGGCCCCCCAGGCCCCACCCACGGCCACAGGCCGGTTCTCACCCCACTGTGGTTTGAGAACTCTATGGCTTAGCTGTCCCCTCCTGGGCAATTTGCAAGTGAGGGAACTGACAGCATGGCGCGGGCCACCCCAGAGACACCCCCGATCAGACCATCCCCCAGACCACTGGGCCCTTTTTGTCCTTAAGACACACTCTGTTGTGGGAGGGGCCAAGCCACAGATGAAGGACAAACAGGACAGTAGTGGCCATTTCCATGAGATTCATGTCAAATCTTTCTTGTGACCTGATACTGGGGGACGGTGGGAGGAGAAAGAGAAGCCCTCGACAACCGGGCAGAGGCTGGGCATGGTGGCTCACGCCTTGATCCCAGCACTTTGGGAGGCCTAGGCAGGAGGATCACTTGAAGACAGGAGTTCGAGACCAATCTGGGCAACATAGTGAGACCCCGTCTCAACAAAAAATAGAAAAATTAGCTGAGTGTGGTGGTGGCACCTGCAGCCCCAGTCACTCAGGAGGCTGAAGCAGGAGGATCACTTGAGCCCAGGAGTTAGAGGCTGCAGTAAGTTGTGATGATGCCACGGCACTCTAGCAAGAGTGAGACCCCTTATCAAAAAAAAAAAAGAACCATGCAGAGAGCAGCAGGGACACATCCTGTCCCTGTCCCTTTACTGAGACAGGGCTGTGAAGGGAGAGATCAGATGGGAAGGCCAGCTGGGGGCGCGGGTGCTAATATCAGGGGCCTGGGGCTGATGGGGACGGTGGGGAACACTTAGCTGTGGCGTTGTTCCCTAATCCCCGGTGGACATCTGTTCCATCTCTCCCTGAGGATTTCCTCAAACCTTATATGGTGTGTGCTCTGGGCCGGGGACAGGCGGTGCAAAGATTTTTAAAAGTCCCCATGGAGCCCAGCAGGGCATCTGAGGAACACACAGGCCTAGAGATACTTGGAGCCCCCAGAGCTGGAAGAGGCAGGAAGGACCCTCCCCTGGAGCCTCCAGCATCGTGGGAGGATAAATGTCTCTTGTTCAAGGGCCCCGCCCCCTCACGTGTGCTACCTCGGCTGCCCCAGGACACATCTCCACAGGGTAACTGAGAAATTGGGATGTCGTGCCTGTCACTTGCATGTTTGGTGGCCAGAAAAGCACCTGTCTATGGGGGTGCATACTTCGCTCGCCCCCACCCCCGTTTCTGCCGAAGCCCTTCAGCTCGGTGGCTTGTCCTCTTGTGTCCCCGAGGAAGTGACCAGCAGGCGGAGCTGCTGACCGGAGGCGGCCACCCCCATCCCCTCCTCCTCTTGTAACCGTAAACACTTGCAGACTTCAGAGCAAAACACTCCCAACGATTCCCAACTGACACACCACGCTGATGCCCAGTCCTCGGGCTTTAGACCCGCCCATGCCATGCCGGCCAGTCCCCTCTGGGCACCCTTTCCCATGCCCGCCCCAAGACTGGTGCGTTTGTCCGGCTCCCCCTGCCCAGCTGGCTCCTTGAGCCAGCCTGACGGCCAGGGTGGAGGTCTGGGTAGGATCCAGGGCCCTCCACCCGCCCCAACCACTCTGAGCTGCAGGACACGGTGACCCGGACAGGGGCCAGCAGGGCTGGGACTTGCCCCAGAGCTGGTTTGCGCGGAACAGTGAAATTTCAAAACAACCCAAGCCACGTGGCCAGTGTCAGGGGCGTCTGGGCGACCCCTGCTCGGGCCTTGGCATCTGGACCTGCCCAGCCAGGGGCACAAGTCCTGCAGATGCCAGGTCCGAGCCCGGAGCCCTGGTCCCTCCACGGTAGGCACCCACCGGCCGGCTGCCAGGGGCAGAGAGGCGCAATTTGCATTCTTGGGATGTTTTTTAGTTTAACGTCCATCCCTCTCCCCGCCATTTCCTGGCCTTGCGCAGACAGACAAGCGGTGCTGGCGCTGGGCCAGGCGGGTTGTTTTCCATGGAGGGGGAGTGGGGGCAGTCTGGGATCTGCATCCCTACGGCCTCCAGGAGCCAGGAGACAGGGCTTTGAGGTCACCCCTCCCCAGATGTGTGACCTTAACATCCTTCAGCATGGAGTTTCCCCACCTGGGCAGTGGGAACACTTGGAGCCAGGTGATTCTTGGTCGTCGGGGGGTGACCCTGGCATGGGGCGGGTGGAGGCAGGGACAGTGCTCAGCACCTGCCGTGCCCAGGATGACCCCACCCCAGAGAATGATCCATCCAGCCCCAGTGTCTGCAGTGCCTGGGGGCCAAAACCCTGGTGAACAGGACAGCAAACAGGTGCTTTTCCGCCCGGGTTCCCTGGCTGGTGTCACGGAGCCCAGCCCCTGGGCACACCTCCCGAATTCCCTCAGCCCTGTAAGACAAGCACTTTGTGGCACGTGGCTGGAGCACAGTTTTCTGTGGATTCATTTGTATCGTGCCTCATTCTGCAAAGAACTGCAGCGAGCGTTCGGGAAGAGAGTCAGCCGAATAGAAAAATACGAGTAGCTCTATCGATGCGAGTGCGGTGCACGGTGAGTCAGCTCCGGCTGCCTCTGCGCTCCGCGGCTGGCACCACGTTTTTCGAGGGTCTCCAGACCTGGAAAAGCCTCGGTCCCAACTCTTGGTCCCACTCCAACTGCATCTCGGCAAAGCCTCATCCCTGTGAATTGCCACTCTCTATGACACCGTGACGCTACGTGACGAATACCATCACATTTGATATAGGGATGCTCTACATTTTATTTGGATTTATTCCTCAATACAAATAAATAGGATATATGCATAATATATTAATATATGCTATATAAATGTGTAGCATATGCATACATGTTAATATGTATATAAAATATGTAAGATATTACATGATACTTATATTTTGACATGTAAAATGTTGCATGCTATGGAAGGTCATATCGAATACAAGGTATTTGCCAGAGGAAAGCATCCTTGACAAAGTTTTATTTCTGGTTGTGGACTTGACCGTTGAGTTCCTACAGTGATACATAACATCTGGTCTGCTTCTAATTAATTTGGCTACCAATGCATGCTTAAAATCGCATATTATAAGGCCGGGCGCTGTGGCTCATGCCTGTAATCCTAGTACTCTGGGAGGCTGAGGCGGGCGGATCGTTCTGAGCTCAGGAGTTCGAGACTGGCCTGAGCAAGAGCGAGACCCCGTCTCTACCAAAAATAGAAAGAAAATTAATTGGACAGCTAAAAATATATAGAGAAAAAAAATTTGCTGGGCATGGTGGCACATGCCTGTAGTCCCAGCTACTCGGGAGGCTGAGACAGTAGGATTGCTCGAGCCCAGGAGTTTGAG
>RJWJ010000662.1:129289-191171 GCA_004363605.1 Indri indri | reverse complement strand
TACAGGCATGCGCCACCATGCCCGGCTAATTTTTTCTATATATATTTTTAGCTGTCCAATTAATTTCTTTCTATTTTTGGTAGAGACGGGGTCTCGCTCTTGCTCAGGCTGGTCTCGAACTCCTGAGCTCAGGACGATCCGCCCGCCTCGGCCTCCCAGAGTGCTAGGATTACAGGCGTGAGCCACCGCGCCCGGCCTGGATTTAATTTTTTAATGCATTTGAAAATTATCTTGGTGTACAATACAAGGTCAGGCTCTATGTTTATTTTTCCAAAGTTGTTAGTTTTCTTAGCACCATTTACTGAATAATTTGTTCTTTGTCCCTATTTTAAAATCATAGTTTTTTTCTCAAACCAGGTACATAAAAAAAAAAAAAAAGATAGTTTTAGCTTGTACTATAATGACTGTCATTACGGGTTCTGGGTCTGTTTTTAGACTTTCTTGTCTTGTCAACACTGCTTTAATTATTCTAGCTCTTGATGATATGTTAAAACATATACATAGTACATCTTTTTAAGAAAATGAATTTGGTGGGTTTTTCCATATTCTGAGCTCATTTTAAGCCTTTAATAGCTTTGTTGGTGCCTGAATCATTTATGAATACTATGACGTTAATTAAGTCTGTATCTCAGTCCAATCTAGAAAAAGGTATCCGAGGACCACTTTTGAAAAGCTGAAATGTTTTGTAAACATGCTGAATATATGTATGTTTAGTGTTTCTTTAGATTAAAAAGATCCAGGCAATGGAAGGAGGAAATAGAATTTAATTGTAGTATTTTATTATTTCAGTATAAAACCTTTGAATTAATAAAAAAGTTTTTGATGCCTGTGGAGGGAAAAACACGTGAAAGGATTGATCTATAACTCTTAAGGACAGGGAAAGATCAAATTTGTATTACTTCCCTAAGTTTCAGAATCGGTATGAAACAGATCGTATTGATATATACATTTTAATGCCTGCCATAAACGTACCTAAGGAACTACCTCAAACTAGAATACTGTCTTTAACCCGTGAAAATTTCATATCTATATGTAGATCACCAACCCTACTGAAAGCCAATACATTATTTAAGTTGCAAGCTATTGTGGAATTTGAGATACTAAGTTCAGGTTACTTTCAAAACCAAAACATGATATCTGTGTCTCAGGTGACTTTTTTAACCTTTATTCTGCTTGAGGAGGCAGACCAGACGGCGGCAAAGAGTTTTTAAAATAGACTAGGTTACCCTGTGTGTAGAAGTTGGGAAAACTCTCAGCTTCTGTTTGAAAAACTCTTCCATCGAATGCATGAATAGTGGGAGCATAGAAACTTCTAAGGAAGTGTTCAGTGGTTATTATAATCCAATTAGTATTAAAGTACAATAATATTGTCTCAGGAAGCACCAATGTGGGTGACCAACTTCCCACTGGGCAGCTGTCAGTGGTGCCTTGGCGACGGACCGGGGTGAAATACACCAACAATGAGGCCTATTTTGATGTGATCGAAGAGATCGATGCCATTATTGATAAGTCAGGTAGGTGCTTTTAATATGTTCTCAGCAATATGAAAATAGAAAGAGGCCCCCTTCATATGATGCTTGCTAGTATCAGAATTGTCCTCCTTTCAAGAGTGTTCAGTTTAAATGAGTGCGATGAGCACCTCCCGGGGAATGGACACGCTTGAAGCTCGGACTTGGTGGGGACGGGGGGCAAGGGCATCATACGTAACCTAATCATGTGTACCCCCATAATATGCTGAAATAAAAAAATAAAAAAAAAAGTGTTCAGTTTAATTTAGTGCCTGCTTTGTGTCAGGCACTGTGCTAGGTAGGTAGTGGGAATGGACTTTAATATTCCTATGCAGACCAGTGTTTGTCTCACTTTTACTTGTTTTATAAATCTTATCCTCTTGAATAAAAAAGAGAAGTAACAAACTAATCTCTTGTTGATCAGGTTTCCCTTTTGAGAGTATTTGATGCCTAATTCTGATGGCAGAACTAAAGTTTTCATCACTAAATTTCAGAGAGCCTTTTATTCTATCTATTCTGAATTAGGTAAATGTGACTAGAAGTCCTAAAGCTTAGGAATTTGTAGAAGCCAGGCCTGGTGGCACGCATCTGTAGTCCCAGCTGCTCGGAAGGCTGAGGCAGGAGGGTCACTTGAGCCAAGGAATTCCAGGCTGCAAAGCACAATGATCACACCTGTGAATAGCCACTGCACTCCAGCCTGGGCACATAGCAAGACTCCGTCTCTAATGTGAACTTATTGATTCAACAAATGTTTATTGAAAACTTGTGTTATGGCACAGTGCTGGATAATGGGCATTTGATGATGAATAAAAAGTAGTCTGTGGCTGCAGAAAGCTTAATTAAAGTCTAGTGGGGTGAGAGAAAGGTCAAAAGGTGGAGCACCTGGGAGGCACCCCCCCATCCTGAGCACAGGTGCAGAGGTGAGAGTGTGTATGCTTCATCGGTAGGGCGAATGGAAGTTATTATGACTTGCGTGGCTCTGGGAGCAAAATATGGACCCTCTAAAATGAGTAAAATACTGTTGGGAAATAAAGTTCATATGACAGGATTAAGAAACAAGTAGGTGATGAGGCTTTAAAACTAAGCAGGCGTAGCAGCCTTTCACATTAGCCCAGACTGGGAGTAACCCAAGTGGCGGGTGGTAATGGGAAGGCTAAATAAATTTTGGTGTGGTCGTACAGTGGAGTCCTCTGCAGTCGTGATCAAACGGACTGCCGGTTCACCCCGCTGCAGGGATGACTCTTGCAACATTGAGCCATGAAGTCAGATGCGTAAGGTTATATACAGTGTATTACATTTACACAAAGTTCGAAAACAGGTGCAGTTTAATCCAAGGTAATAGAAGTCAGAATTTCGGGGACGCAGATTAATTGGGATGCATAAGAGGGGGCGTCCTGGGATGCTGGAAAGGCTCCGTATCTTGCCGTGGGTGGTGTTTGCATGGGCATGTGCATATTTAAAAATCCACTGAGCTGCACACTTAAAGTTTTTGCATTTTACTGTTTTATGTCAATGAAAAAGTTAAAGAAAACTGATAGCCAGATCACACAGAGCCTTGCATGCCGTTTTAAGGAGGGCAGTTGGGAGCGATCGAAGAGTTGTAAGTTGGAGGGTGACTTGGTCAAACTTGCAGTTTAGAGCAGTCAGTCCAGCTGCCATGTGAAGCGAGACTTGAAGTGGGCTCAGGAGGGCAGGGGCAGGAGGAGGCCGCCGCAGTCCGGGCCAGAACACGGACGTCCGTGGTGCAGTGTGGAGAGGAATGCATGGAGGTGAGAGACGCAGGTCCCAGACCGGACAGGAACTGAGCATTGGCTGGTTGTGGGGACTGAGGAAGTAGAACTGGTCAAGATGCGTCTGTTTCTGGCTCAGGCAGCAGGATAGATGGTGTCGTCACACAGACATGGAGAACAGGGAGTGAGACAGCGAATTCACTTTTGCCATACGGAGTTGGAGGTGCCTTGGTGACATCCAAGTGGAGATGTCCATCAGGCAGGCGTTGGGCTGAACATGAAAAGAGAGTAGGAAATCCCAGCCTGAGCAGGAGCAAGACCCCATCTCTACTAAAAATAGAATAATTAGCTGGCGGTGGTAGCCTGCGCCTGTAGTCCCAGCTACGCAGGAGGCTGAGGCAGGAGGATTGCTCAAGCCCAGGAGTTTGAGGTTGCTGTGAGCTAGGCTGACGCCAAGGCACTCTAGCCTAGGCAACAGAGCGAGACTCTGTCTCAAAAAGAAAAAAAAAAGAGTAGGAAATAATTGGCCATAGGTGAACACTGAAGCCTGGAAGGTAGATAAAATAACCCAAGGAGAGTGTGTAGAGTGAAAGAAAGAGAAGTTTGGACCTGTGAAAAAGCATTTAAGGGATGTGCAAAGAAAGAGAAGCCTGCAGAAGACACCGAGGAAGAGGAGCTGGAGGAAGTAGCAGAGGATCTGACAAGCAGAAGTGATCAGCAGTGACAGACGCTGCAGACAGAGCCTGCGGGGTAGAGACCAAAAGTGTCGTTTGGTTTGGCAGCACAGCTCACTGGTGACCTCAGGGAGAGCAGTTGCTGACAGGAAATTTTCTGACCCATTGGCTAAGATATTGATGCTCTGTTTAATTCTGGTACTAGATTGAAAACTTTAGGCTAATGACTATCATTCATCTCTCTATCCCAGTACTTCATCACAGTGCCTCATACTGATATGCAGTTGGTAAATGTCTGGAAGGATGGCCAGATGGACTGTATGAATGGACGGATGGACAGAAGGAAAGAAGAAAGGGAGAGAGGGAAGGAGGAAGGAAGAAAAGGAGGAAGGAAGGGAAAGGAGGAGGGCGGGGCAGAGGAAGCGAGTGAGGTGGGAAGGGGAGAGAAGCCTTCGGTAATCTCTGACATTCTTTTGCGCGTTTCCTGTCTCAGGTTCCACGATTACGGCTGAGATCCAGGGGGTGATCGACGCCTGTGTGAAGCTGACTGGGATGCCGGACCTCACGCTTTCCTTCATGGTAAATCCCGGGCCAGAGCTTGAGTCCTTGGGATGAGAAATTAGATGCTTCTGGAAAGACAGAGCGGTGAGAGTGGAGTAGAGCGAGAAAAAATAGGACAGCAACAAAGCTTATAGCAGGCTTGGATCTTCTATAAGTAACTACAGAATTTCTGTGTGTGTGTGTGTTAATGAAAACAGCATCTAAATTACTTTCACGGAAGAAATACGGGTGCTTAATGCCTGCCCTTTGCTTTTCCTCACCTGGTGACGTAGAACCCCAGGCTGTTGGATGACGTCAGCTTTCATCCTTGTGTCCGTTTCAAACGCTGGGAATCCGAGCGCACCCTGTCCTTCATCCCTGCTGACGGCAGCTTCCGCCTGCTCTCTTACCACGTCAGCGCGCAGAAGTAAGCGGCACTTACAGCTGCGGCTGGAATCTGTGTTTACACGTGCATGTGGAAACGGTATCTGTAGTGATTGAGGACTCAGGCTCTAGAGTTTCCTAGGTTCAAATTCCAGCTTCTGTAGTTACTAGTTCGGTAACCTCGGGTGAGTTGCTTGACCTCTCTGTTTCTGTTTTCCTATCTGTAGATTGAAAATCATAGAAATACCTTCTTACGAGGATTGCATAAGAGAATCTAACTAGTGCTTAGCACAAATAAGTGCTCCTTAAGTTCACTGCTGTTTTTGTTGTTACATGTCTAAACAAGAATATTCTTTTCTCAAATTGGAATCTTAGCATATCCGTATTAATACCCCAACCCAAAAGAAGCATTAAATTATACTTTGAAAAGTATAAAATTTTTGGTCTTGAACATTCTCTTTAGTTTGGGGGCTCACGGCTTTGGAAGCACTATTGTGTGGTAGAGGCATGTAGACTGAAGAGAGCCAGGGGACCTCAGAGCCACCAGGACCTTCCTGCATGATTTGGAATAAATCATTTAGGAATATGTCTGAGTGCTTGACATCAAAGCCTCTGGAAGTCGACTGCCTGGACCTAAACCCTGTCTTCAGTACTTTTGTGACCTTGGGCAGGTTACTGAACCTCAGGTAGGACTTCAGTGTCCATCCGTAAAATTAGTGTCCACTTCATACTTCTGCAGTGGCATATGGTAGCAGTACCTGCTTCATACGAGGAGGTTAAGTGAGACAGATGGCATTCGGCTGGTGACTGGCACCCAGGAAGCACTCAGTAGATGTGAGGGAACTGTTACTACTTCAGGATCATTCTATGACTTCTTCCTCTCCTCTGAAATCACAGCAGCCTCCCCGCGCTCATAGGGTTTTCAGGAGGACCAGTGAGGTCGGATAAAAGCACCCTCGGGAAATTATAAAAGGTCCATGCAGTATGAGTATCACCGTCCCCAGTACAAATAATGATTGGTCACATGTCACAAATTAGAACATAGAGACTTAGTGGCTCTTCATTTTTGTTCATTATGCCTTTCTCATAGTAAGCTTTGTATACTCTTTGATTTTGTTTGTATTATTCAGAGAGTCATTAGAAGAGTTAATCTACTTAATAGACGGTATCGTAGCTTTTCAAAGAGGAAAAAGTTAGGGGGTTTTTTTCTGTGTTTATTTTTTGAGGTAAAGCGTAAGGGCAGAGGTAAGAGAGAAGCTGCCGACGGCAGGAGCAGCACCGCGTGCAGGAGTGAGTACTGCCATCGTCCCGTGCGTGACGCAGGGGGTCTCCACCTCTCTCTCTTGCAGCCTGGTTGCGATTCCAGTGTACGTCAAACATAACATCAGTTTCCGGGACAGTAGTTCCCTTGGACGCTTTGAAATAACAGTGGGACCCAAGCAGACTATGGGGAAGACCATAGAGGGCGTGATGGTCACCAGCCAGATGCCCAAAGGGGTCCTGAATATGAGCCTCACTCCGTCTCAGGGGACGCACACGTTCGACCCGGTCACAAAGGTGAGGGACAAGCAGACATCACGCAGAAGTAACTCAGCAGGGCTCTCCATGGGGGAGGCTCATCAAAGGGACATTATTTTCTCCTTTGAGATAACTTAGGGTGACAAGAAGGGTTCTCTATTGAAAAACACCCTCGAGACAGCTTATAATATTGTGACAGACGCCCCGAGGTTAGAGCCCAACCGCCTCAAATGAAGGGTTCCACTGTAATTAATTATTTTATTGGAATGACCACTTCTCCATCTTATTTTCTTTGAAGATGCTGTCTTGGGATGTAGGAAAAATAAATCCCCAAAAGCTACCAAGTTTGAAGGGGACCATGAGTCTTCAGGCTGGAGCTTCCAAACCAGATGAAAACCCCACAATTAACCTACAGTTTAAGATCCAGCAGCTCGCCATTTCTGGTAAGTGACCAGAGCTCAGGGGCTTTGAAGGGAACAGAAATGGCTTTGTCCTAAAAGGCACAGAAATCAGAAAGCCTTCCTGTTGTTCCCTATTTACAAAGTTTGGTTTCATTACCTGCTATGTAATCTTCAGTAAAATCTTCTCCCGCACATTTCTGGGGAAAGTTTGCAGTCCTTACTTTGAAGTTGACCCAAGTAAGTAACCTGAATAAAAGTGTCTAAGACACAGAAGGAAACAATATCATTAGGTATTTATTAATTTGTTACTTTTCATTATTCATTTAGTTATTTACTTCATTATTAATTCATCTATTTTGTTATTAATTCACTTATTCGTCCAATAACTTGAGAAAATCGCAGTATGCCTGTTTTTTCCTTATCTTTGTTTTAAGTCTGCACATCACTCTCTGCTCTTTCCACTTTAGGGATGAGTCTTCTCATAGGACAGCTTTTCTGTTGGAGCCACTTTTTTTCTCTTGAGACAGAGTCTCACTCTGTTGCCCGGGCTAGAGTGCCGTGGCGTCAGCCTAGCTCACAGCAACCTCCAACTCCTGGGCTCAAGTGGTCCTCCTGCCTCAGCCTCCCCAGTAGCTGGGGCTGCAGGCACGTGCCACCATGCCCGGCTAATTTTTCTGTTTTTGGTAGAGACAGGGTCTCACTTTAGCTGAGGCTGGTCTCGAACTCCTGACCTCAAGCTATCCTCCTGCCTCGGCCTCCCACAGTGCTGGGATTACAGGCGTGAGCCACCACACCTGGCCTGGAGCCATTTTTTGCTATCAGTGTTTGTCCCAAGAGTGGAGAATCCATCAGTTCTGCATAAGCTGTCCCTTGTCACAGCGATCTCTGTCCCACGGATCTCTGTAAATTGAAACGAATGGAAACAGTTATGCTACCTACTTCTTTTAAATAATATATCTTATTTTTCTTCCCTCTCTTCCTTCCAGGACTCAAAGTGAATCGTCTGGATATGTATGGAGAAAAGTACAAACCCTTTAAGGGCATAAAATACATGACCAAAGCTGGAAAATTCCAAGTTCGAACCTGAAGGGAGAGTTTTGCAGAGGCAACAGTCATGAACACTTTTTTCTTACTTGATTAAAAGTAAAATGTACCAGCCTGTCCCCTAGGTCAGTCCCTTCCTGGCCCTGCCCGCTCCCTTTTTTCCTTAACCTGCAGTGCCGAGGAACGATCAAGGGAGGAAGGGTCACCGGTGGGAACTGGGCAGAACCAGAACTCAGTCAGCGCCGGCTCAGTTCTCCAGGAAGTGGTGCGCGATGGAGGTCGAGGTGCTTGACGCCGTGTTTAACTATTTTTAACGCAGTTACCATAGAAAAAGATGACTCGTTGCTTGCTTGGCTTTAATTATCTAAAGCCACCGAAAGACTTATTTGTTGATTTTTTCCTAAGGTAGAAAGATCAGAAAGAAGAAAGACTGGGAGAAACAATGAGTGTTAGAGAAAGGCTGGCTAAGGATGTGATCGAGGAGGGACGAGAAAGGAGGAGAGCGGGGAGGAGGCACGCCCACGTGAAAGATGGCAGCGGACGTGATCGCACTGCGCTGGGGGGGTTGGGGGGGACAGAGTTGAGCTGGTTTCTTTCTGATCCCTCTACTCTTACACAGAAAACAATCTGTACTTCTAGAAATGAGCTGGAGACTTCCTAAAGTCATGTCCACTATTGACGTGGAAACCCCGGTAGAATCAGGTTTTCCCCTGAAGACCGTGATGCTATCTGGCCAGCTCTCAGATACTGTTGCTGGCCCTTAGCACTGGGTGTCATCTTCAGTGAAAGGTGACCTGCTTTCTTCCCATGGTGGTGGTCTGCAATCCCTCTTTCCCCAACCCGAAACAATTCTACTCACTTGGCAGAATTCACCAGCCTTTTTCTTGTTACCTGATCCTTCCATAGGATTTTCTAAAAAGTAGGGGAGTTTCAGAAAAGCCAATCCCATAACCCCCAGTGCAGCCAGATTTTGTGTGCCATAGTTTGGAGTAGAGGTGGCCGACTCATTTCCCATGAAGGTGGATCACAGCTATCATGAGTGATCTCATACTTATATTTGTCAGTGCTGGCCTAGTCCTGGATCCTAAATGATCCTGTCGGAAACTTCCATCAGTAGCCCTAAGTAAAAAGAATGCTTACCTTTGAGGGTATGGTTGATCCTTGAAGCTGCTTGGTAATGTTATCATTTCCTCACAGTCTTTTGTTTTGTACTCTATCATGTATTTATTTATTTATTTTTGAGACAGGGTCTTGCTCTGTTGCCCAGGCTGGAGTACAGTGGTGTTTTCATAGCTCCCTGCAACCTCAAACTCCTGGTCTCAAGTGATCCTGTCTCAGCCTCCCGAGTAGGTGGGACTATAGGTGTGTACCACCATGCCTGGCTGATTTTTCTATTTTTTTAGAGATGGGAGTCTCACTATGTTGCCCAGGCTGGTCTCGAACTCCTGGCATCAAGTGATCCTCCTGTCTCGGCCTATGAAAGTACTAGGATTACAGGTGTGAGCCACCACGCCTGGCCCTTATGTATTTATTAACAATAGATATCCACCAGTCCCTTTTCAAGACCAAAAAAATTCCCTTAAATCCTTGAAAAAAATTAATGCTGTAGGCAGATGGGCTATGTTGGTCGTGGGTATGACCAAGCCAGTCTGAGAAACATGGCAACTGAAGGAATGCCCCAGGCTTTCCCAGTGGCTAATTTTTATTCTAGTTCAGTGTGTCTGTTACTATTTAAATATTTACATTAAATGTTTTTAAAAAATGATAGCTTAGAGAATGATATTGTGCTCTGCTTCATGCATGGAGAAAAAGGAAGACCTATACTCTCCAAACCTTAGAACTTTTCTCTAAAGCCCTGTTTCCAAGCACTTGTGTGAATTTTTGCTGCTTTTATCTTCCCATTTGTGGGACTAGTTTTTGCTGCAGAGTAATGTCACTGTGTGATTTCCCTCTTGGACAAGCTGCTGTGTGCAACCAGAGGTGTTTCACACTCTGTCACTCCAGAATTTGTCCTGGGCTGCTGTGACCCTGTGGCAGGGGACATCTCTGCTGTGGACTCCCTCGCACTTGGAATCACTTCTTCTGTGGGCTCTGGAGGATTTTAAGGTTTCCTAGGTCACAGGAAACAACTAATCTCAATTCGTGAATATTTTGGGGTTTATAGGTGCAGCTGTTCTGTTTCCTCTCGGGCAGCTCATCCTATTTCAAGGGAAGTACCTAAGAAGAAATAAAATGTTTATAGAGTGAGAGACCTGCAGGTCTAAGCATATGTAAATATGCTGCCACCTTGCTGCCACCGCCCTGCAGCAGGTAGACTGGCTTGAGTAGTGCAGGGGCCTCCATCCAGCTGGTCCGTTCCTTGTGTGTTCAACATGTGCGGAAGTAGTGTCTGTGTTTAAACTGCAGTAAAGTTGAGTTTTACCAGTCCTGTGTCCTGAGTGTTTTGTTGACAGGACTAACAGTGATGCGACGCCGCGCTTGCCTCGTGGGAGCAACCAGCACGGAGCTGGTCGGCTCGGGAGGGCCTCGCTGCGTCAGTCCTCTTCAGCCAGGGGATCTGAAGCCACCTATGGAGTTTGACTCATTCTCTAGTCACCTCTAGAAGAGAGGGTGTGTTGATAGTAACGTCATTTTTAAGGTTATAAGAACCAAGTTCCAGATCAATGAAATTTTTCCCCTGGGGTGTAAAAGACAAAACCGTTAAAGCCACAGGGGTCTATTCTAGTGCTTTCCCCATTGTCTTGACCTGCTTCTCAGGTGGGTTAATTTAGGCACAAAAGGGGCTTCAAGACACTAGAAGTCTTTCTCGCAGCAGAGGTTTCTTGGAAGGTAAGGCATCGGGAGTCTGCAAAGGGTAGACCCCGATTGTTACTCCGTGAAAAGACTGTGAGCCTTCTTTCCGTTTGCCAACCGTGAGTGTTAGCGTTCGGCTTCGCCCTGTCTGTGCCCTGGGAGTGTCAGCAAGAATACCCGTGCTTTCCTCTGCGGCCAGCAGGTGGTGACTCCGTGCTGTCAATACTCAGGTTTTTAATTGTTAAGACTTTTAAAAAGGGAATTTAATTAGAAACTCTTAACTTCTCCCAGCTCTTAAGTACTGGAGGTTGTGTGGGTCTTTGGCTTTTGAAGTTAAAAGGGGAACCATAAGTCTGTGCACTTTTTTTTTTTTTTTTTTTTTTTGAGACAGAGTCTCACTGTGTTGCCCGGGCTAGAGTGAGTGCCGTGGCATCAGCCTAGCTCACAGCAACCTCAAACTCCTGGGCTCAAGTGATCCTCCTGCCTCAGTCTCCCAAGTAGCTGGGACTACAGGCATGTGCCACCATGCCCGGCTAATTTTTTCTATATCTATATCTATATCTATCTATATATATATATATATTTTTTTTTTAGTTGTCCAGATCATCTTTCTATTTTTTAGTAGAGATGGGCTCTCGCTCTCGCTCAGGCTGGTCTCGAACTCCTGACCTTGAGCGATCCACCCGCCTCGGCCTCCCAGAGTGCTAGGATTACAGTCGTGAGCCACTGCGCCCGGCCTGTGCACTTTTTGGTAGACTGATATGTCTGGGCTCTGGAAGGATGCAGTTTCCCCGCTGTGTTTCTCAGGGTCTTCACCAATGTGAGTTGCACAGTTACCTGGGACTGTCTCTTGGTCCGCAGGTCTTTTAGCATCTATTTGTTTTATTAAACAGCTGGGGATAAAGAGGAAATCACATTCATTCCCCTTCTATCCATTCCCTTCCCCAACAAGTTCCAGACGTCTTGTCCTGGGTGTCCTGACCCGTACGGGGCAATGATACGTTGCTCTTCCAGCGCATTTCAGTATAAATCGAGTGAATCTCGCGCAGCGGCGGTCTCCGCCCGGTCCCTCATTGGCCTGTTCTGAGAGTCATCTCCATCTGTCTGGTTTCCAGGACTCCACTCAGAGGAATGCCGGGGCCAACCTGTGCGTTTCCACCCCGGGGGCCTGGCTGCTGCGGTCCGCTTCATTGACTGCCTGTCTGGAGAAAAGCTTGGCACGCGACGGGGAGGGCATGAGACCGGCTGCGCCTCGGCCTGGTGCAGTTGCCGGGCTCCCCGGTTCGCGCTGTCTCCATGGTCCCCTGAAATGGCTGAGATACGCAGCTGTCTAGAATAAAATCTTGGAACCGAGAAGCCAGCAGTCTGAAGTCAAGAAATCTGTGAAGTCTCTGTGACCTGCATTTATGCAACTGACACAGGGACTTAGCATTTCAGGGAAGGCCCCCTCCCCTGAGTCCAGCTCTCGGGCTTTAGAGAATCTATGTGGTGAGTTTAAACTGCTTTTCTTCCAAGAACCTCTGAACTGAGCAGTTCTGACAACCCCTCAAGAAATAGAGACGACTACGACCACCTTTCTCCTCTCTTGGAAACTGTCAGCACATACCCGAGAGCGGCACTGCGCCACCGGATTGAGCCTTGGAACTAGGGTGTCGGCGCTAACCAAAGCTGTCAGGCAGGAGTGTGAAAGTGGTCCAGACGCAGAGAGCTGCTGACATTAGTTAGGTGGCCCACTCGTGTGCGCTGGTCTGCGGCTTAATTCTGCTGATGCGCAGCAGAGTGACACAATGGGAAACAGGTGGCCCCAGCACTAGCTTCTGGTGTGGACTGCCACTGGGGACTTGGCCGAGCCAGCGAGGTCGTGCTAGGTCCTTCCTCCTCCTCCCCTGTCTTTCCTCTCCCCTGCGCGGTGGTTGTCTGAGGAGCCTCGCCCCCGCTTGGGCGGTTGTCCTGAGGCCCGGTCAGTTCCGCCCTTCCCTCAGCCAGGCTCTCGGCGCCCGGCTGCTGCAGAATCCAGAGCCAGCTGGGCGCGGCTCTCAAAGCCCGCGGCCTACCCCCGCCGCACGCCTCCCACGGGCTCGCTGCAGACGGGCGCCGCTGCTCCGTCCTCTGCTCGCTGTCTCGCGCCTCCGATCTCTATGCTTCTGTGCAGGGACGCTGTCAGGATTGCCTTTCCGCACCGTCCACGGCCCGCACCTCACCCGCCTGTGCGCACCTCCCTGATTCAGTGTTTTCCTCTGGGTCCTCACCCTCCTGCCACTGATTCCACTGAAAGTCCCTGCAGTTCGTTGTGTGGCATCTCTACTCTACCTTGTCACTTATCTTCCTTCCCCTCAGACACACTTTTTGGTGTCCCCGGTGCTTCGTATGCAGCCAGTGTTCCACATGTGTCGAGTGAATGAAGCAAATGTTCCAGATGATTCCAGATGTGAACGGCATGAATCAACCAACAGTGGGATACCGCGTGTGTAGCAAAACCACTCCACTCTAATCTGTGAAAAATATATCCGGATTTATTAAGTACAGTATAATACAGGGTTATGGTGAGTAAAAACTAAAATGGATTGCTATAAATATGCTAAGGCCTAGTCATTAAAATGGTACAATTCTCCATTCCACTGTAAAGCTGGTGGGGACAAAGATTTACACTGTACACAGGGAAGAGCTTCCGGGGGCTGTGGGGAGAGGGGCAAGGAGACCTGGTTTGAAGGGTGGTTTTGAGAACCAGGACCTGCTTGGCCAGCCCACTTCCTCTGGAGGTCCTGCCGGGCTCTCGTGACTATAAACACACGTCTGTTTCTAACGCAAGTCTTTCCTGAAGGATCTAGTTATTGTTATTGTTTTTTACTATTGAAACATGCTTCTATCTTTGGGGTCCCATTTCCAAAGCTGCTCACAGCGACAGATCAAGAGGTTGGGCTTTTGGCTGAACACAGGGTGGCTCACCCATTTTCTGCTCTAGACGGTGGCGTTCCTGGAGGGGTTGGCATTTACGTATCTGTCTTCCCATCTGACAGAATAATTCTGAAATCAGACCTTAACCCCTGAAAACTCCCAAAACGGGAAGCACCTGTGAAAACATACACTCTCCCCTCTCCTTCTATGGGTTCCCTCCCACTCGCACTGCGGGGCGGCTTGCGGAGAAGTCCGTGTGGAGAAGCACGCCTTCTCTGCAGCGTCTTCTCAGGAGGAAGAAGGCAGGACCTCATGTGATCTCAGGGAGCTCGTGTTCTTGGTCATGGTCGCGTATTGTCTCGGATCCAGTCTAGGTAGCTCGTGACCTTGGTGTATACCCCCGGGACGTCCTTCTGCCCGCAGCCAAGGCCCCAGCTGATTATGCCCACCAGTGTCATGCGGTTGTCCTTCAAACACACCAAGGGACCTCCGGAGTCACCCTGCAAAGGAGGGAACGGGTGAGTTGTTTGCAAAAAGGCAGACTATTTGGGGGGGAAGTGGGGGTTGGTATTCGTAGTGTGAACATTGTATTCTTCGAAGTACAGCGGGTCCTTGATAAATATTAATGTTGTCTTGCTATAATGTTGATAAGAAAACTGATCCCTGACCGAGGCCACTGTCTGTGGAGTGTGCACGTTTTCCCACGTCTGCATGAGTTTCCTCTCCACCCCAGACCTGTGCACGTGAGGTGAATTGGCGTGTCTATGCTGTCCTGGTCCGAGTGCGTGTCGGGGTGTGTTAAGCGCTCTGTGCAGGGATGCGGCCTGTCCAGGGCTGGTGCCCACCTGGCGCCCTGAGCTGCCAGGACAGGCCCCAGCCTCCTGAGACCCAGAACTGGAACCTTGCTTGTGTTCGTCATTCTTAAATGCATGTATACATTTTATTTCAATGTTTAATATTAAGTGTTTGGGGTCTTTAGAAGTTTGGTGATGTTTTTGTGACCAGAAACTCGCCCTGGGAACTTAAACTCTTGTTTGTATCAATTAGCCGACGGTAAAATTGGTTCCATTATACTTGTTTCTCTTAATGTCGCAGTTTCTAAAGACTTATTTTTCCCAGATATGATGTTAAGTGCAGACTTACTGTATTTAGTTCAGAAAGGGAAAATCGTATCTCAATTATCTTGATCTTCTAGAGGATTAGGCTGTTTCTACTCTAGGAAAGTAGAATTGAGATAATTGCCCAGACATTTCAGGCCTCAAAAAGCCCTACTTTGAACCCACCGTTTACTAACTGTGCTGGGCTCTCCTCATCTGTAAGATGGAGACGACAGCGCCTGCCTCTCTCCCGGGGTTGCTACGGGAACTAATTGGATGGATGCACGGGAAGCGCCAACGACAATGTATGCCACCCAGTAAAACTTGGTAATTGTTAGCTGTTGTCATATTGGATCAAAATGACTTTTCGTTTTTGTTTTTAACTTCGAGCGTGCAGATAGACATGGTTTCACTTTGATACAACCTGTTTTTGACTGTGAGCTAAGTGGTACAGTTGAGGTTTCTGAAGAGACCACTCAAAAAGAAACCAAATACCGTCAAGGAAGTGAGGGGGAAAAAATCGCTGATGTGATTGAGTGATTGGTGCCTGTCCTCCTCCTGCCGCATAGCGGACTCCAGAATTTCTTAATTGTGTTGCTTTATCCGTCACTTCACTAGTCAATAATTGCCTGCACTTAAAGGAAATCCTGTACCGGGCGGAGTTTCCTGTGCAGACATTGGGGAAATTTCCTGCAGTTTAGGTGACTTTGATCATTCTCCAGCTGCTTTGCTGTCTGAGGCCCCATCTCGGACCCCCAGGGCCTCGCTGAGATGAAGTTGCTCCATGCCGGCTGCACGGGTTCCCTTGGCCAAGAACCTGGTGGCCAAGGGGCATCTGTGTCCCGGGTGTGCCCAGAGTCTGCAGAGCCGTCGTGCTTACCTGGCAGGCGTCATGCAGGTTGTCTTGGTTCCCTCCGCTCCGAGTGTCTCCTGCACACAGCATGTTGCTGGTGACGGTTCTGTTGAACAAATGCTGTGATGTGCAGCGGCTGGACGGGTACAGCCTGACATGAGCCTCCTTCAGCCGCTCCGAATAGGAAAGAGAAGCTGAAAGAGAGGGGGCATATCTTATGGTTTTAGGGGAAGCTGTTTGTAAACCTTTCAGAAGGAGAAAGCCAAGTTTTCCAATAGCTGACATTTATCAAGATTTTACATGTGTTATTAGGTTGAATCCTATGACATTGCCAATATTTTATCGTTGTGACCCATAAAACCAGCAGTTCTATAGGACTTGACCCAGAGTCTCAGAAGCAGCACTGTTGGCATTTTGGACCAGATGGTTCCTTACAGTGGGGGACGGTCCTGTGCACTGCGGGCATTTGGCGGCGTCCCTAAGTGCTCATTCCCACCTCCACCCTGAGTTGTAACAACCGAAAATGTCTCTAGACTTGCTGAATGTTTCCTGGGGGGAACATCACCCCAGTTAACAACCACTAGTTTAATCTAATATTATCTCATTTAACCCTCATACTCTAATTAGGTTCTATCTCTACTTCACCAACAAGGAAACCGAGAGTTGGAGCAGTTCAAAGTAAAACCCCATGTCCGGGGTGACACAGCTAAGCAAGCAGGATTTGCAGTCAGGTCCACACCCCTCCAGCATCCCAGAACCCACACCCTTAGCCTCTGCACTCCCCTCCTTACACAGAACCTTCTTGAATCCTAAGGCCTTTGAAGTACTTGGACCATTCGGACACCCCCGCCCTGCACACAGTGGCCTGCGAGGCAGGGAAGGCAGAGATGGCCCTCGCTATTTAGGGAGGTGGGGAGGTCATTGGTGCCGGGCCTGGGGCTAGAACCCAGCTCTCGTGACCAGTTTTGCCTCTGTCTGGTCCACCACCGCGTCCCCTGCCGTCCGCAGGCAGGCTGGGCTGAGACTTCCTTCCACTTACACGCCTCGTGCTTGCCGTAGCCGGACAGCTCGCACTCCGTCCAGTCGGGCAGCTGCAGGTCGGCCGCTGGCAGGCACACGGTGCGGACGGAGCTGCTCTCCTGGGCACAGCGCGGCGAGTCTGATTTCAGCTGCAGCAGGGCTGGGAGAGTGAGGGACAGGACACGCCCGGGGTGAAGAGCGGCTTCCAGCTTGAGAGGAGGGGGCGAGTGTCTGGAAGGAGGGGTCTCGTGGGAGTCACGCGGCTGTGTGTGTGCACGTGCGTGGGTGTGTGTCGCGGATATGGAGTGTGAACTGGAGCACCGAACAACGGCCTCTTACCGATGTCATTGTTGTAAGTGTCATCGTCAAATTCCTTGTGGACGATGTATTTTTCTACTTCAAATTTCTGCTCCTCCCCTCCAGGGACCAAGCGGTACGTTCTGCCCAGGATCACCGTGAGGTGGTGGGGAGGAAACCTGAGGGAGAAGCAGCCTTAGAACGTGCGTTCGCCGCCATCTCCAGTGGGCCTGGTTTCTAGGCCTCCGAGAGCAGACAGCCTGCTGGTTTTCCACGCCCCTACCTGTCCTGGAAGCAGTGGGCAGCAGAGAGGACCCAGCAGGAGTCGATCAAGACCCCCCCGCACAGGAACCTGTCTCCCGGAGACCTCCTGTTCCGGACAAAGATGGCAGCCTGCCAAGGATGCGAGGTGATGTCTGCGAAGAGTCCTCCCTTGATGCGAAACTGGGGCTGCTTGTGCTCTCTCAGGCCGCAGGTGGCTGGGCGAGGGAAGGACAGACAAGGCAGATGGGACCTGCAGCCCTGGGGCGCGGCCCTCGAGCACTCGTCTTGTTTCTCTTCTCGGAACCCCAGGTTTCTGCGGGCTCACTGCACTCGTGTAGGCGCAGGGCGACAGGACGAAACCACGACTTCATTTGTTGGGGACAACACCCTGAGTATTGTATATGCGTTGTCTTTAACTCTCACAATGCTGAATTTCAGGGAGGCTGAGAAACTGCGCCCACGGTTGCCATGGCACCTGGATTGGAACCCCGGTCTGTTTGACTCCCAATCGGGGGTCTTTCGCGATGCTTCCCTCCTTCTGATTTTTTCCTACAGCCATTTCCTGGCTTAAGAAATAAGGAAGTGCCGGGCGCGGTGGCTCACGCCTGTAATCCTAGCACTGGGAGGCTGAGGCGGGCGGATCGTCCTGAGCTCAGGAGTTCGAGACCAGCCTGAGCAAGAGCCGAGACCCCGTCTCTACCAAAAATAGAAATTAATTGGACAGCTAAAAAAATATATATAGAAAAAATTAGCCAGGCATGATTGTGCATGCCTGTAGTCCCAGCTACTCAGGAGGCTGAGACAGTAGGATTGCTCAAGCCCAGGAGTTTGAGGTTGCTATGAGCTAGGCTGACGCCACGGCACTCGCCCCAGGCAAGAGAGTGAGACTCTGTCTCAAAAGAAAAAAAAAAAAGAAAAAAGAAATAAGGAAGCCTTACGACTTCCTCCTGAGGATGTCTGCCCATTGCTCTGCGTCCCTGCAGCCTGCGTCCGCCCAGCGCTGTCCTCATCAGCCCACTGCCACTCTGAGCCAACGAGCTTGCCTGTGCCTTAGCTGGTGGTTTTTCTGTCACCTTTCCCAGGAAGGCTCTGTGTTCCTTGAGGAACATTCCGGCTGACCTATGTGTTCACAGGAACTGAGTGACAGCTTTCAAACTAAAATTTCATTTTTTACCAACGTGCACCAACTTGAATGTCCTGTCTCTCAGCACCTGTCGTTAACCCAGTCCCTGTGTCAAGTGGGCACAGTGGGAAGCGTGGCACAGTCCACGGGAGGACAGGCCTAGAGTCAGAGGACAGGGAGCAGGCCCGGCGAGGGGCCGGCCACGTAGTGCCGAGAGATTGCTCTCCGATCCGTGACTGCAGACGGGAAGAAGCCCCTCACCACGTTACCGGTTATCTAAGGAGCCACGTGTGAGACCTCGTAGTCACCACCACCACCATCATGAACAGGGGCGTCTAGAAAGGTTTAGAGCCTGCCGAATTCTAAGAGAAGCTGGTGCATCCTGTCTTTTCCCCTCCCAGCACCCCACGCACCACCCAGGAGCGGACAGCTGCGTGCCAGTGTCGCCGCCACCACTGCTTGCGTCGTGGAAGCCCGGCAGTTACCGCCGTCCGCACAGACAGCAGTGAAGACACACAAAGTGGTGAGGAGGCGGCTAAGAAGTGACGCCAGCCAAGGGGGGCAGGACCAGCCCTTACAGCACTGGGGCATGTCGCAGTATTCCCACGTCAGCTTGCCGTCCTTCATCACGTGGCACCAGGGCTTGACGTCCCCATCTGGGTTCCTAAAGGGCGAAGGAGTAAGGTTTCGATCACATTCCAGTCGCTTCGCAGGCTGTGTCAGTGTGGAAGGAGGCTCCGTAAATCAGTGGCAAAAACACTGCTCTCGGGGGAGGCGCGGGGTTCAGCCTGGCTCTGGCAGGCGCGCCCTGGGAGAGTGACTTCTCTGCTTTTCTGTCAGGCAGTCCGCAGCGCTCTGATCTCACAGGGCTGTGGGGAGGGACGGCGCTGTCCGTGAGGAAGCGTACGGTGCATTGGAATAGAGGTGTCCCGTGCGAGCAGAGCAGACAAGGACTGAGTGGTTGCAGGACAGGGATTCCCTAACTTGGGGTTTTGGTCGGAACGCTGCGCGCCTGCTTTTCACGATGGCTGTGATTCTAGCAAATGAGCGGGTCGGGCTAGAAGCATCCGTGGTTCCCTCCCACCCCGGGTCTGTCGGGACTGCAGGCATCAAACCTCCTCCCACCCGACAGCCCTTCCTGCCCCCGGCCGAGGCCCCGGCCCTCGGACCCTGTGCGCGTACCGGCAGTGGTTATGTTGGCCCAGGCCCAGGGCCGGGGCGCTCCTCTTCCACGCCGTGTAGACCTTGCCCACCAGGCTCACGGAATTCCACGGGAGGCAGGAGGCCCCAGACGTGGTGAGGCTGTGGCTGCCACGGTACGCTAACCCTTTTCCGAAGTAGCAGTCCCCATTTCCTCCTGGAGGAAAAGAAACCTCAAGCTGAGACGGACCCCGTCAAATGCGGCAGCAGGCAAGTCGGGCGGAGGTGGGGGCCGGGGAAGCCGGCGGTGGCCAGCCTGGCACCCAGAGGAGTGTGGCACCTCCCGCCTCCCCCGCCCCTTCCTCAAGCCCTTTTACACGGACACGGCACACGAGTTCATCTCCGGTTCTGACCTCCACCACTGGCTGTGGCCTAGGTGGCCGTGCGGAGAGGGCTCAGAGCACACTCAGGGCCGGCAGGAGGGTGCCATGTGCTGTCCCTGGAGAATGTTCCTGGAGCTGCTTTGAAAGTTATTAGCAATTTCCTTGTTTATTCTGCCAGGTTGCAGCGAACCGAGGTGCTGCACTGGGGGCAGGCGTGTTAGGGGCCCTAACCTCTCAGGTTTGGGGTGCCAGGGCGCTGAAGGGTTTGCTGGGCTTGCAAAGGAAGAGGTAGTAGAAGCCTTAGAACGCTGCCTGTTTTCATTTATTCGCCCCGTTTCTTTTCTCCCCATGTGAAACTGACCTCTGCACAGGAAGACCCTAACTGGAAGGGATCTTTAAGGTAATCTGCAGCAGCGGGTCCTAACCTAGCCCAGCTCCTGGCCGGCAGGGCAGATGCTTTCCAGATGCTGCAGAGTCTTCGAGTTCTCAGGTGCACCAGCGTTGCTGGGAGACCCGATGCTGAATGCATGTGACTTCTGTGTGCATGTATTTAGAACTTTAAAAAATATCTTTCATACTGTTGTGATAAATAGCATAATCATTTCTAAAAGCACCACTGAATTCATAGTACCTTTTTGTAACTTAGTATTTTTTTCAATCTGGGAAGATTTTTCACATTAAAACGCTTGAGAAGGGGTCGGGCGCGGTGGCTCACGCCTGTAATCCTAGCACTGTGGGAGGCAGTGGCAGGAGGTTTGCTTGAGGTCAGGAGTTCAAGACCAGCCTGAGCAAGAGCAAGACCCCGTCTCTACTAAAAATGGAAAATTAGCCGGTGGTAGTAGCGTGCACCTGTAATCCCAGCGACTCTGGAGGCTGAGGCAGGAGTTTGAGCCCAGGAGTGTGAGGTTGCTGTGAGCTAGGCTGATGCCATGGCACTCTACTCAGGGCAACAGAGTGAGAGTCTGTCTCAAAAAAAAAAAAAAAAAAAAAGCTCGAGAGGGAGGGAGAGAGAAGAGCTGATTCATCAAAAAAGTGAAAATCTCCGTCCATTCTCAGAAGGGCTGGAAACCACTGATTCAGCCCCGTCCTCTCCT
This sequence comes from Indri indri, assembly GCA_004363605.1. Classification (NCBI taxonomy): domain Eukaryota; kingdom Metazoa; phylum Chordata; class Mammalia; order Primates; family Indriidae; genus Indri; species Indri indri. The sequence continues at coordinate 170,413 of RJWJ010000662.1, read as the reverse complement.
CTGTAAGATGAAGAGACTGAGGGTCAGAGAGGTGAAGGTCAAACAGCCAGTTAGAGGTGAAGTGGGGCGCAGACCTAAGTCTCCTGACTTTCTGCCCTCTGTGGTCAAAAGGACTAACTCTGCCTGCCCGTCTCTCTCCTCAGCTGCAGGACAGGCAGCCTTGTCCTGCCAGAGCCTCTCCCCCAAGGACACTGAGGGAAGGTGGGGTGGGGCTGCCACTTACGCTGGGAGCAGGCGGGGGTGCTGCAGAACTCCGAGCTGTACTTCCCTGCCCTGAAGACATAGCACCAGGGCTTCGAGTCTTGGTCCGGGTTTCTGAAAAATCAGCCAGGGAGGGGCCGGGGAGGTCAAAGGGAAGCCCCCCTGGTGGACCCAAGGCCGCACGCACTCCTCCGGGGAAAGGGCTAGCGCGTCTGGGGCTGCGCACAGGGCGGCTGCGTCATGCCAGGCAGGGGCGTGATGGGGTCGTCTGTGCGTGGAGACTGAGTGTGGGGTAAGGAGACGTGCGCGGGTGCCAGTGTGACGAGGACCGTGAGGGTCTCCCGTGTCACCTCGCGTGGCCGTAGTACCCAGTTATAATCCAGCATCCGTCCCAGTGTCGCAAAGGCGTTTTGTAGACGCGCTTCGCACTTACGGTCGGTGACTGTGAGGGAAGGAGCTTATCCTAGACACAGGGTGGGCCTCGTCCAGTCGGTGCGGGGGGCCTTAAAAGCAAACACTGGAAGGAAGCTCTGCCCGGAGAACGCAGCCTCCCCGCTGCCCAGGTTCGCGGCCTGCTGCCGCCACAGCTTTCAGACCTGCCGGTCCCCAAAGCCACCGGAGCCAATTCCTTAAAATGAACGTCTGTGCGTCTCTGTCTGCAGACATCTGCCTCGTCCTGGCTCTGTCTCTCTGGAGAGCCCCGACGGGTTGGGTGCAGGTCCCTCCCCGGCGGGGGCAGCTCCGGCCACCTCTCACCTGCAGTAGTTGTGGCTCCCGAGGCCCAGCCTGACGGCGTCCGGCCTCCGTCCGCTGTAGGGCTTCCGGGCCAGCGCGCTGCTGTTCCAGCTGACGCACTCGGCTCCACTCTCTGCCGTGCTCCACGTCCCCCTGTAGGTGACTCCCTGGTCCTCGTAGCACGTGGCCCTGGCGTCTGAGGGGGAGCAGGACACAGCCTCTCCTTCAGCCTTTCATTCAGCCTTCCAAAAGGCCCCCGCGTCTCCCTGTCGCCCCCAGTGGCAAGGCAGCCCGGGCACGAGGGGCGCCAGCCACGCTCCAGTGGCACCGAGGCTCTGCCCCCGGCCTGCGCGGTGGCTCCCAACCGACGGCAGACAAGTGTCCCAGGCCCCGACCCGCCCTGGCCCCCGCCACACCTCCTCTCCTTTCTGGGCAGATCTGGGAGCCGGGATTTCAGTCCCCCTCTCACACTTGCCCACCCGCCCACTCACTGATTTCACAGCGTTTTCCGGCGAAGCCTTCAGGGCACTGGCAGACAAAATCTGAGAAATACAGAGCCTGCAGACACGTCCCCCCGTTGAAGCACTTCGGTTCGCTGCAACCTGTCAGGTACAGACAAGGAAACCTCGAATTACAGTTGTCCCTCGGTACACTAGGGGATTGGTCCCAGGACCCCCATACCAACGTCTGCGCGCGCCAGGCCCACCGTCGGCCTGCAGAACCCGCGGACGTGGGCTTCGCGCCCCATCAATACTGCACTTCCATCCACCTTTGGCTGGAAAAATCCACAGAAGTGGACTGCACGGTTCAGTAAACGTGTTGTTCAAAGGTCATTTGGACTTTCAAAGCAGCTCCAAGAATAATGTGAGTTAAAAAAATTTTTCTGAGACAGAGGCTCACTCCGTTGCCCCGACTGGAGCGTAGTGTTGTTATCATAGTTCACTGTAAACCTCAAACTCCTGGCCGAAGCGATCCTCCAGCCTCGGCCTCCTGAGTAGCTGGGACTACAGGCGCACACCACCATGACTGGCTGATATTTCTATTTTCAGTAGAGATGGGGTCTTGCTCTTGCGCAGGCTGGTCTCAAACTCCTGACCTCAAGAGATCCTCCAGCCTTGGCCTCCCAGAGTGCTAGGATTACAGGCGTGAGCCACCACGCCCAGCCATGGCTTAAAAATTAAGAGTGCTCTCTACCTGCCAGGCACTATTCTACACAGTTTACAAAAATTAACTCATTTACTCCTCTTAGCAAACCATGGAGTATGTACCATTGTTCTCCCCATTTTATGGATGAGGAAACTGAGGCCCAGTGAGTGGAGGCTTTTGCCTACGGTCACTTAGTCTCCTCTTCGGCTCTGCACCTTCAGCTTTGACTGTGGCAGAAGATGCCTGGAATGTCCCCTTGAAGATTGTAACATGCTGGGCCTTGGGAGGCGGGACCCAGCTTAGCGTCCATACGTACTCTTGACGGGCACCGAGTGGCACTGCGCCCTGCCGCCGCTGCACCTGCAGTACTCCACCCGGCTGCTTCTGAGCACAGGCCGCAGCCACGCCTCGCGCTGCTGGTACGTCATCTGTGTCTTCTCGTCTCTGCAGGTCGCTGCAATGAAAGGCAGGCTGACCTCTTTAGAGCACAGCTCAAGAAAACCCGCCCTGATGGCTGCCCCCCGACCTACCGGGAAAACTCCCCACTCACTTTCCATACACTCCATCGTGTATCCCTCTCTTGAAAAAATGCAACTAGAAGTCAACAAATACTAAATATTTTGTCACCAAAATTGTCACCAAATATCTTGTCACCTTTTATTATTTTTCCTCTGATGGGCCCTGGTTTTTGAAAAAATTTATCTATCATAATACATTTATTAAGTGGTTCTCTAATTTTTCACTTTAATTCATCAAAAATATCCGCATGTTTATAACCGCCCATCAGAGTTTCGGTCCACAGGAGCGTGACGGCAGAGATGGGGCGTCTGGGCCAAACAAAGAAAACTGACACTTCAGTCTTTGCAGAAATGTGCTACTTTAACCCGTGTTTCTGGTATCATGGAAAGTTGAAGTGCCCGCTTAATATTCTCTTGGCATTCTTCTCTGCTTTCCAACCAGAATGCCAACTTAATAAAAAAAAGTTTTTACTTTTAACTACTTAAAGAAGTAACCATATGCGCACTGTAAATAATATCCTTGCTGCTTCTGCAGGTCTGCTGAGGACGGGAGGCCCTTGCAGGGAACACCGCGCCCTCCAGCAAACCAGGCGCCAAGCTTAAGACGTGAGTCGCTGGGGAAACTTCCACTTTGAAAGGGGGTTGGAAAGTCTTCCAGACCCAAAGGAACCAGGTCATGAGGGAGGACGGGAGGGCTCCAGGTGGGTGGTTTGGGGCCTGAAGCTGGGCCTAGAGTTCTTCACGTCGGACTCAAGGCAGCTGCTGCCGGCGTTCTTATCCTGTCGGAACTCCGATGGGCATGGTCCTCGGCTTTCTCGAGTCCACACCAGAGGTGGCTCACAGCCTGCACCCGTCTGTGGGGTGGCCCTGCTTAGTTGTCCCTCCTTGGCCAGCAGAAGGAAGTGCAGACACAGGGGTGTGTGTCAGCAGAGGTGCCGAGCGGGGTTGTGGTGGGTCACAGCCCAGGACAAGACCTCGGGACCGGACGGCCGTGGCCAGTGCTGTCCTGGTAGCTGCTGGCCCCTGTGTGGCCCTCGGCAAGTCGCTCTCTCTCCCTGGCTCCATCACCTGTATAACCAGGACTTCAGACCACTGAGCTGGCAGGCTCCCCCAGCTTTGCGACCCCTGACAGCCTGTCCCTTGAGAGGACATGGGCTCCTGCTCCTCTCAGAGCCTGTCCAGCCACGGCTGCCTGGTGAACGGTGAACGGGCAGGCGTCTCTCCAGAGTTGCCCTGAAGGACTTCACCCTCACAGAGGGGGCACCGGCAGAGGATGCGCGCCGAGCCCCAGACCCTGCGGCACCCGGCCCCCCCCTGCGGACCCGTGTCCTCCGCTTCGTCTCACCTTGGGAAGACCTGGCTCCTCTTCTGAACCGGGCGCGGACATCCTGCAAATGAACCAGGCGTGGGGGCAGGTCAGCACACGCCGGGCGTCCCCCGGATAAAGGCAGCCGGGCCAGAAGCCCACCGTGAACCTGCCCGTCAGGGACCCCCTGCCCAGAGACGCCTCAGGAACCGACCCTGGGGGGAGTCCACTTCCTGCCTCCTGGTCTAGTTCTTCCTTGACTTCTGGACTGGTGCTGTCCAGAACTTTCTGCATGACAGAAATGTTTTCTATCTGCACTGTCCAACCTGTGCAGGTCACACGTGACCACTGAGCCTTCGAATGTGGCTAGTGTGACTGGGAAACCGAATTTTTAATTTTATTTCATTTTAATTAATTTTATATTGAAAGAGCTCCATGTGGCTAGTGGCCGCCATGCTGGGCAGTGGAGTGTCTCTACTCCACCCAGGCTGTCCCTTCTCTGAAGTCCCACTGCAGAGGGATGGCTCGTTTGGCCTTGGCGGAGGGCCTTTATCGCCAGGCATCTCAGAGAGTCGCGGTGTCCAGCCCAGCTCTAGCTCATCTGCGACAGGAGCGTGAGGGCAGCTTGCCTGCCCTTGCGGCTCCCGGTGCCTGCACTGCCTCGTATAGATACAGCCAGCCCATGGTCACCCAGTGGAGGGAAATATTGGGGAAAAAACAATAACTAATAACACAACAATACAATATAACAACTATTTACATAGCATTTACTTTATATGAGATATTATGAGTGACCTAGACATGATTTAAAGCCTATGGGAGGATGTGCATATGTTATAGCCAAATACGCCATTTTATATCAGGGACTTGAACAGCTGCGAATTTTTTTTTCTTTTAAGAGACAAGGTCTCGCCTGTCACCCAGGATGGAGTGCAGTGGCATCATTATAGCTCACTGCAACCTCCTACTCCTGGGCTCAAGCCATCCTCCTGCCTCAGCCTCCTGAGTAGTTGGGACTACAGGTACACACCACCACACCCAGCTAATTTTTAAATTATTTTGTAGATATGGGGTCTTGCTACATTGCCCAGGCTGGTCTTGAACTTCTGGCCTCAAGAGATCCTCCCGGCTTGGCCTCCCAGAGTGCTGGGATTAGAGGCATGAGCCACTGTGCCTGGCGAGCCTTGGATTTTGACATCTGAGGGTTCCTGGGACCAAGCCCCACAAATGCTGAGGAACGACTGCGCTTTATGGATTAAAAACAGCTCCAGAGAAGGCAGACACAGGCAGTGGAGTGGCACTGAGAACTGTTTTCTCGAGTCAGACCAAGCGCCCAGGGCTCCATGCTGGGCCCTGGACCCTGAGTCTCCTGTGCAGAGAGGCGTGTGCACGCGTGTGCTCTGTAGCTACGCCGCCCCTTGTCCCCGCGCCCTCCGCTCTGGGACGCCATCCCCGCCGTGGGGGCTTGGCTGGACACAGACTCTGGCTGTACAAGGAGCGTCTGGAAGCCTCGAGAAGGGCTTGCAGGGCACACTGGACACCCACCTGGCTGGACGAAGGGAAGACTGCTCCACAAAGCAGCAGCGTGCACAAGAGCTCCGTCTTCATTTTAGTCTTTGTTTCTTCAGAGTGTCCCCTAAATCCTGGAAGAAGAGAAAAAAAGAGCTTAATCGCGTGATGCGAGAGGTCAGAGTCCAACAAAGATCAAGGATCCGCGACTTCGTCCCGGCCGGTCCCACCAGCACCAGCTCGCACAGGGAGAAACGCCAGGGCGGGCGTCCAGAGGAGGATTTTTTAAGAACGTATGCCTATATGTATATTCAATATTTTTACTGCGGCAAAGTGTACCCGACACAAAATTTACCCTTAAACCACAGTTAAGTGTGCCGTTCTGTGGCATTCTGTCCCTTCCCATTGCTGTGCTGCCGTCACCACCTTCCGTCCCGGGACGTTTTCTTCTTCCCGGCTGAAACTGTCCCGGTGAGACGCTGACGCCTCGCTCGGCCTGCGCAGCCCCTGGCACCTGCCCTCCGCTTGCCGCCGCTGGAATGTGACCACTCTACACACCCCGCGGAGGTGGAATCACACGGTGCGTGTCCTTCCGCGACCGGCTCGTTTTACCGAGCATACTGTCCTCAAGCGTCCCCGTGCCGGGCTCAGTCAGAACGTCCTTCCTTTGGGAGGCCGAGCAGCACTCCCGTCTGCACAGGCCGTGTTTTGCGTATCTGCTCCTCCGCCAGTGGGCACTCGGGCTGCTGGCAGATGACCTGGCCCCGGGATTCTGCGGGCGGAAGGGTGGACCATTTCTGACACTGCTTGGCACTTGGGGACCGCCGTGCCCTGGCTTGGTTCCCTGGGAGGGCGTTCCTGCTCCGGGCTTGACTCCTGGAGCCACAGTGACGTCCTCTCCGGAATTTCCAGAGGAAGCTGTCGGGATGTCATCGCCGGGCGTCACAGAGCCAGCCTGCCTCGACTGTGTGTGCTCCTCCCCTGGGGACGCGGCCGGGTCTGAGGGTCCTCGTCCAGCACAGGGGAGGCTCCCTCCACCCCGGCCTCCGCCCCCCCACCGCTCTCCCGGCGCCTGTCTCCTTCGTTATAGCCTGCCGCCGGTCCAGCGCAGTGCAGATCCGCACCACGGAGGGAGACGGGCATCTGGTTTTGGTCTTAGACTCACGTCCTCCTGGACCCGGACGTCCCGGTTTCCAGCTGCCTTTCCGGGCCATCTTGCCCTCGGCAGCTTAAAGTAGGTCAGTCGGTCGTGTGTTGTTCTGGGGCCTGGCGGGCGCAGGATCCTCGCAAGCATGAGGGCCGGGCTTTCTGCCCCTGACTCATCGCCCTGCAGCCACAACTTTCGGTTCCAGCCCTCCCCCATCCTCCGGGGGGCCTCCCGGTGCAGGGCTTCCGGGACTTCCACCCTCGCCTGGGGCAGCTCTGGCTTCGATGGTTTCTTTGACAGGAACGCCCCTGTTGGGAGTGTGGTTCATCCTCCGACCTCAAACAGCACGGGAGGCCGAGGCGATGCCCTGTGGCTGGCTGAGCCTTCCCGGGCTGCTGGGGGCAGAGGGTGTCCCGGCCACAGCGACTCCCGCCCGAAAACGCTGGGGGGAGGCCTGTGCTCCAGAAGCAGCTGCCCAGCCTCTCCCGTCCCGAAGGAGACAGCGGGCAGCCTGGCCTTTGTCCTCACGTGCCATTGCCACGCCCAGGGATGGGGCCCTTCTCCCACCACCCACTGGGCGCGCGGTCCCAGGGCAGAGGAGCAGGGCACCGAGGCCGCCACGCCCCAGAGCAGGAGCTCGTGGAACCTCCTGGATACAGGGCAACTCTCGGGCTTTCTCTTCTCAGCTTCCCTCAAATTGCCCCTTTCTCGAAATTTCCCCAAATTCCTCTTACATTCCCCCTCTTAATTTTACCCCATTACTTATAACCTCTTAAAATAGATCTTCTTAACCTGACTCCCCTCTTCCTTCCTGATGCCACGTGGGACAGGTTGTCCCTTCGACCCTTCGAGGCCGGCCCTGAGGACTTTCCGAGGGCTGGGAACACAGCGGTGCGTGAGCGCGCGAAGGCACCACCGCAGACCAGGAGCTTCGCCCTCCGTCTTGCACCGAACCGCCCGGCCCTGCAGCTCGCGCATGCACCTGAGCCTGGGGTCAATGCAGTTTTGCTCCGGACGCCTGCCGAGTTACTGCCTGGTTCCAAGGCCCTCCTAAATGGAGGGCAGTTCTAGATGCTGGAAGGCTGCACAGTGAAAAGCAAGGTATTCGCACGGTCCTGCCTGTCCTCGAGGGAGCAGGTCCCAGCCGCACGGGGGAGGAGTGGCCTTAGGCTGTGCGCAGACCCCCGCAGCGCCCAGGGCCAGCCCTTTGGCAGCCGAACAATCTGCGCAAGGGGGCAGGATGCTGTTTTTGTCTTCTGCTCTGGGGAGTTGGAGACTTGTCCTTGGCCTCTGGGGGCCTTTGTGGGCCGTGGGCTGATGCAGTGTGAGCGTGAAAGCTCCGTCTGCACCACACAGAGGCCATCCAAGCAGCTGGACAGGCCGAGTGGGGTAGGAGATGACAAAGAAATTAGTCATCTGGCCAGCAGAAAACCAGTGCAGACTGAAGACAGCGGAGAGGGAAGAGAGGGAGGGAAAATGTGTCCTCGTTTTTTTGCTTTCAAAGAGGCGGGTGTGGAGGTCGGGGGCAGTGATGGCAGAGAGCAAAGCGAATGCCAGAGCGGTGGACTCAGACCGGGGCCGGCGGGGCCACAGGAGCAGACCTCAGGCCCTGTCACAGGGAGACCCACGGGCGCTCGGGGAGGCCAGGGTGGGGGAGGAGACTGGAGGGGGAGGTGTGAGAAGCCTTCAGAGGCCCACTTTATAGGGACAGACTTGTCATTCTCTGTGTTCTCCTCCTTTCGCCATACTTAATAGTTTCCCAGAATCATCAAAGAACTAAAAAAGCAGACAAGTAAGAGGAGTGGGGGGGGAGGGAAGGAAGGGAGGAAGGCAGGCCCCGAGGGGGCTGACCTTCGCTGGGCTGGAACCCCTGAATCACTGTATGAGAAGGTGCACTGGCCGTAAGGCTTGTGGCCCCCAAGCCCCCAGGACCCCAGCCCTGGCAGGCCCACCCCGGCACACAAAGTTGCTTTTTACAGATTTGCAAAAGGCGCCCTCTCTGGCGGGTGGGGTTCGGCAGAGCCAGAGCTTGGCGAGTTAACAAAGAATCTGTGCAAATCAGAAAAAACACGAGGCGCGGCGTGGCAAGTCAAGTGGCACCGGGGTTTCCAGGCCGCAGGGGCAGGCCCCTGTGCAGGGCACAGCGCGCACCTGTGCTCGGCGGGCCCTGTCTGCTTCCCGCATGCCTGTGCATCCCGGCTCTGACCTTCCTGCCTGGAAGCTGTGTTCGGTCCTGTTGGCCACAGGGACAGGTGACTCTGTTCACTGGCCCCTCTGAACACCCTAGCGGGAGAGGGACCCATGGTCTGGTAGCCAGGGAGAGAGGAGCCTTGCCGCAGCTGCGCTCCTGGGAGCTGTGCCGCCCTGGCTGAGAAACTCGGTGCTCTTTTCTGCAGGGGTCACAGAGGAGGGTGAGGGTGGATGAGAGCCCGTTAATAATTCTTTGCTCTGGATGAGCAAAGCCACTGGAGAGGCAGTGAGCCGGCTAGTGGAAGCGCCGGGGAAACAGCAAGTGAAGTGGTGTCCTCAGGATCTTTGCATGTCCCCCACCTTCTCCACCTTCCCCCCATAAAAATCTGCTCTCAGGAAAGGAACTGATAAACTCATTCACATAAGGTAAAAAAATGGCCGAACACAAATTAACGTGCTGTCCTTCCAAGAAGCATCCCTGTTTGGAGACATAAAATCTGCTCCCGGCAACGCAAAACCAAGTGGGCAGGATGCTCCCAAGTTTCCTCCAGGGCTAACACCCTGTGGTTTCTGTTGCCGTGAGAACAAATGCTAAAATGTGTGTTCGCATGCTCTGTAGACTGTGAAACTCTTATACATGGCACTGGAGTTCTGTTTCTTAGATTTTAGGAAAGTGGTTTGCAATAAAGGAACTATACACATGTAGTCAATCAATCAAATTGCAAACAATGCACCTGCCCCAGGTATTAGTGAACAGGAGCATTGGTAGTGTGCTCTTGCCAGCAAGAGGAGGCAGGAACATGAGCAAGCTAGAGGAGAGTAGAAATTGCAAGGGAAAGACAAAAGTAAATTGATACTATTATCAAATTTTGCACCATGTGCAAGGTTTGCTACATTCATCTTTGGTCAAGGAGATTCTTTTATTAGTGCTTTGTAAAACTTCTCTCTGTTAAGCTGAGTAAGAGAGAGTCATTCTCCAAGAGTACCAATACCCTGAAATGACTCACGGCTTTAAAACAAACAACACACTCGCCCCCACGCACACCCTTGCCCTCAACCACCATAGGCCAGAATGGATGCCAACAAATTAGAAAAGAAATGGTCAGAACTCCTTGGAATGGCAAAGGCATGTTTGTAGAGTCAGGACAAGTCAGGTGAGACGCTGGGAGGAGGACCCGGGCCTTGCAAAGGGTGGCAAGTGCTCACAAAAGCTCCCCTATGGCCGGGCGCAATGGCTCACGCCTGTAATCCTAGCACTCTGGGAGGCCGAGGCAGGTGGATCGCTCAAGGTCAGGAGTTCGAGACCAGCCTGAGCAAGAGCGAGACCCCGTCTCTACTGAAAAATAGAAAGAAATCAGCTGGACAACTAAAAATATATATAGAAAAAATTAGCCAGGCATGGTGGCGCGTGCCTGTAGTCCCAGCTATTCAGGAGGCGGAGGCAGGAGGATCGCTTGAGCCCAGGAGTGTGAGGTTGCTGTTAGCTAGGCTGACGCCACGGCACTCTAGCCCAGGCAGCAGAGCAAGATTCTGTCTCAAAAAAAAATTAAAAAGCTCTCCTTTGCTCAGGCCAGAGTCACCGCCGGCGACAGGAGCCTGGAGCCTGGCAGCCCTGGACCCGCTGCTGCAGGTCCTGACTGTTAAAGATGCCACACTCTCAGAACAAAAACCATTTTCAAAACTGAAGCAATTCTGAACTTTTCAAAAAGGGAATTTTTCTACAGACCAGATGATTTTTTCCTCTTTCTTGAACAGAACTCTTTTCTTACTAGGGGAGAAGAGAAAAACAATCTGTTTCTTATCTAATTTGATTGATCCCAATGAGGTGAGTAAAATAGACTTCTCTCCTGGCACACCCTACCTCCCCCCATCACTGCAGAATTTTCTCCAAATCATCTTCGAAACAGCCATATGGCCTGTGTCTAAGCTGCATGAAATCAAACTTGGAAAAAGCTACAGTGAGTATGTCCAGGTGTCATCTCAACACTCCACCCTCTGCCAGGAAATCCTGGTTATTTGGAGAAACTAAGGGAGTGTTGGTTGTGGGTCCAGGAAAATAGAAATCTATCCTGCCTCCTCCTACGATAAAAACAAAAGAAACCCTTTCCTAATGAACTTAGATCCTTCTGAAGAAAAAAAAAAGTTTAACTGGCAAATGCAAACTCAATTAGTGCAATAAGATGCTAACCCCAAAGTCTGAATCTAAACAAGCCCTGACACCTAACATTAATCCGAACAGGTGTCCTGTTAAGCGGTAGTTCCTTGTGTTCCTTCCGCTCCCTGAAGCAAACATCATTACAAGGTAATTAAGCATGCAACAATTTGATAATTCTCCAGTCCACCTCTGGATTTCAACACAACTGTATCAGGAAATGACGATCAGAAGCTTTCACGGTGCCATCTGTGAGTTTCTCTGCACCTTACCGGCCTACGTGAAAGTGACGTTACAGTGCGTGAGAAATGCACTCTGATTACTGCCACTCGCTCGACAGGTATTCCAGTACCTGCCACTTGCCAGGCACAGAGTTTGCAAAACCTTTTATGTCTGTTAAATCATTGAAGGCAAAATTATTATCTCATTTGTACAGATGAGAGAACCGAACTGCAGAAAAGTATAAGGGATTCACCCTACGGTGACGCCCCTGCGAGAGCTGGCATCAGGACTCAACTGGAGACCTGGTTCTTCTCCCCACAACCCGACACTCGCACTGCTCTCTGGGACACTCGATTGCAACGCGCTTAATGAGCTCCAGTGGACACGGGCCACGACTTCCGGATTCTCAGCCTGGAACCCCACTTGCAGAGTGTGTGTGGGCAACTCAGCCTTGCTGAGCCTCAGTTTCCTGAGTTTACTTGGGGCTGGTCATTTCCACCTTGCTAAATTGTTCTGATAATTAAAGGGGAAGCCGGTGAAGCCCCTACTCCCAGGAGGTGACTGCGTTTACTCTCCTGAAGTCCCTCAGTAACGACGGCTCCCCTGGAACAACGTGAAGCTACCAAGGCAGAAGAGACGCCAAGCTCTGTGGGGTCCTCACCGTGTTCAGTGTTAATACCAAATCCTGTTTCCCAGGTCATCGGGACACCTCGCGACAACCGGTAACTGGAGTCTCTGCAATCGGAGCGAAATGCCATGCCCTGCTCCTGCGGTAACAGTACAGGACCCATTATTTCCTGAACATCGGTGTGTCCTTTATCCTATCTTTAATCTGTTTTCTTATTTGCCTATCCCAGGCCTGTTTAGACTACACCTGCCGGGGCTGCTCTGGACTCTCTATGGAAGCTGGAATCAGCAGCGGAGACAGACGGACACCAGGCGGATGTGACCGATAAGCCCATGTGGATGTTTGGAAACCAGAGGCGCTATGTGAGAAAAATAAGGAAACTGGGGCTTCCCAGAAAAAAAACCTTCCCTTTCTCTCAGCAGCCCAGGTGGTAGACACGGGCTCTTGCGCCAACAAGGCAAAAATAAAACAAGCTTCTCTTTTCTGTGAACATGACGAAACGTGGACGGCTAGTGGAGACCAAGGTGATGGTAGTTTCTCTCTTTCAGATTATTCCTGGTGGGTCGCTGGGTTTAGCGCCCCCACAAAGACCCCGTCCCCTGCCTTTGGGAAACTCAGCTGACATCAAACTGCTCATTAAAGATCTCAACGAAAAGGGCTCGAGAAGCTCCAAGGGCGACATCCTCCAGCACCTGTAAGACCCCCCGGCACCCCCTAGACCTCCCTCCTTGCTTCACGGGGGATGGCTCACTCCCGCTGTGCGGTCACCACCCAGCGTCTGCCGAGACCAGCGCGGCAGCAGGCACCTCGCGCTGTCTTCAGAGAACTCACAGTTCGGGAAGGGCACAGATGACTGGACACAGCGCGGTGAGATCAGCGCTGGCGGGGGGTGGCACGGTAAGGAATGTGGAGGAGGGTGCCTGCTTCAGTCCTGGCGCGGGAGGGGGTGGTCAAGGTGAGCTTTCTGGAATGCATAACGTAGGCGCTGTGTATCGAGCAAAAGTAGGACTTAGCCAGGACCAAGCGGCCTTCCTTGCAGCGCACAGCACCATGGCTTGGGGCCCAGGCTAGCCACAGCCAGCAGCCGGGTCCCCGCACTCTTCCGCGCAGACACCTTTCAGTGGGCAAAGGGGTGAGAGTCACACCCCAGGTTCTCCCTCAAGGTGGCCCTAGGAGGAAGTGTGGTTTGGAATCTCTGAGAGTCCTAAGGATATAGGGACCTTCGAGGGAGTTCAGTTTGGATTCCCTAAAGCCTGGTCGTAAGGGGATGGAATATTTGTGACTACATAATAAACAGAAAAGGCTCTTAATATGAAGGTCTCCCAGTCGTTGGGCTCAGCTGCCCATGAAGTGACCACTCCAGAAACTCCAGGCGGACTCAAGTCTTCTAGGTCACTCCCCAGACAGACTCCCCCAACCCCCTGGCTCCTGTGTCAGGAGCACGGCGTAGTCGCCCGTGCTCATGGGCTGAGCCCGCTGGCGGAGAGGCAGGTGTGATCGACAGTGGGGCAGCTGCTGGGACACCCAGTTGGGTAAGTTCGGCACCAGAGCTCACCTGAGTTGTCCCCTCAAAAGTGCTTCTGAAATGCTTGCTCTGCGCCAGCACCGGTTCATTGTCCCTCTGTCACAGGTGTTATTTTTCAAGTGATGGAGAATTGAGTTTATCTGTCCTCCTACCCCCTTCTAGACAAGTCTGCTTCCCAGGCAGGGTAGCAGGATACAAAATATTCGAAGCATCACAAACAGAATGTGCTGTTCTTACATGTGAGCAGACAACTGAGCCGTTAGCGACAGACCGTGCGGCTCGATTTAGGGCTGGACCCCGGCAGGTGATCTTTAAGATTCTTGTTTGTTTGTTTGTTTGCTTTTAAAAATGAACATCCTTTTAACATTTGAATACTCAAAGAATCACAATCAAGTTTTACTGACCTCGCTAAAGATAGACACTAGCCCCTTAAGATATTTTGTTGTTGTTTTTCAATTTTTTAAAATTTTAATAGATTTATGCATTCCATTACATATATAGTGTATAGTGATGGAGTCTGGGCTTTGGGGTCCCTGTCACCCAAGTAGAGCACATTGTACCCCATAGGTAACTTTTTCTAGCTCTAATTTTGTACGAGTCTAAATCATCCTAACTTTTGCTCGGTTTGGCTTGAGGCCACCCTGTGGCACTGTGAGCTGCTCGACCAGGATGACGTTGATAGCTTGAGACTATGCGCAGAATTTCTCAGTATCTACAAAATGAATGGCCCCAGGAAGGAATGAACAGAATGTGCCTGTCCCTCACTGTCTGTGCTGACCGTGTTATCAAAACAGAGCCAAAAACCACTCACGGAAAATAAAAATTGTATTCTGAGACTACAGACACACAATGCCAACTGTGCGTCAAATGAAAACTCAACATTTCAACCAAAAATTCAAAATTCTCATCCCCACATACCCGGCAGCTCAGAGAAGTACATGGATTTTGAATTTCAAGTGGAGCGAAGTCCGCTACCACTGCCTGGGAACCGTGCTGAGAACAGCCCACGCACATTCCTGAAGCTCTGGACGTCCTGGAGCTCAGGCCGCTCCTCCCAAACTGGGGAACCCACCTGAGGTTGCTGTAAAACCCCATGGCTGAAACACCCCTGTTGGCAGATTAGTAGCAGGCCTCACCCTGGACAGTAAGTTTTCCCCAGTGTGCTACGTCCTGCTGGCTGCTCCTTCACCAGAACAAAGCCCACTGGTTACAGTGGCCTCAAGCTGCGCCACCAAAGGGGCGCGTGCACTACTTGGAACACGAGCCCGAAGTGGGTCATAGCTGTGCTCATCAACATGTCAGGCCCTGGGGAAATAAAGCCAGAGTCCTGCCTCGATGAGCCTGCACAGCGACAGACCGCTGTTCTCAGCTACTTGCAGGACGCGCAGCCTGGCCCGTGGGGAAGCAGCCGAGAGCAGCACAGATGAGACTGTGATACGCAGTGTCGCAAAGTAAACTGAGATGGAGAAGGAGCCATCTCGAGAGAGGGCAGCTATCATTTGCTCCTGACGTGATCCAGAGAACATTCTGGGGAGAATAAATTGATGGGTAGGATAGAGCTATTTATATCTCAATATTCACCGAGCCCCTGCCTGCCGGATTCTGACTCTGCCCTGCAGGAAACGCGCCCCCAGCAGCTCATGTCGCTGTTGTGTACTGATTCTGGACCAACGAGCCAGTGTCTCCATCTCAGGATGCGTTCTCCCACCCACCGGCCAGCAGTGCTGGGACGCCACCTGCGAGGAGCTCCGTTTGGCAGTTGTATTTGCAGGATCTCCTCCTGGGATTGCAGATGCACACACACGCACACGTGGGCACACGCTCACGCACACACACACACACATACCCACACGCACCCACACGACACACGCATGCACACGCACATACACACCCACACACATGCACACACACCCACGCACGCCCACATACACACACACATGCACACACACCCACACATGCACACATACACATGCACACACACCCACACACGTGCACACACACCCTCACACGCCCACGTACACACGCACACACCCCCCACACACCCACATACACACACGCACACACAACCCACACACGCGCATGCACACATAATTTTTCTGTCATCAATTACTGCAGGAGATCACCACATTATTCCAAATTGTCCACTAAATAAATCATCGTTCCCGCAGTTCTTTGTGCTTGAGTTTGTCATTAATTACCTGGGAGCTCAGCTTGTTCCCCTTCCCTCCTTCCTTCCCGCCCTCCCCGGAGGTTAAGAAAATAAAGATAATGACAGTGAAACTCTAGAGAGCCTAGATAGCTTCCTGCAGAGTGCTTCAGGGATAAAAGACATTGATGTCATCTTCCCCCCTGTAATTGAAAAGTCCTCAAAGAGGACTGCACACCTGATTGATGTCCTCGGGCAAGAAGCCAGAGGTTACAGCGCATGGAGGCCCCCCCCCCGCCGCCCCCCGCTGAGATCAAAGCATTCCTGGGCCCCGGCTCCCTGGGGCAAAGTAAGGTCCCCAGCACCTTCCCAGGCCTCCCACCAGGTGGTCATCCCTGGAGAAGGGTTACCCAGACACTGGCAGCCTCCGTCTCTTCCTGGGGTTGCTGTGGGAGGGAGGACCCCAGAGGACCCTTCCTGCTCCCCCGGCCATGAGTCCCTAGGCAGCTGACTTCACATTTGTTGCCCTGTGGTCACGAGCTGCTGCCATTGTCTATTCAGAGCATTTCTGTGTGATTCTCTTCACTTTCTCTCCACCCGCAAGCACAGCCTTCTCCAAGACATGCGTCCCTTCCCGTCCTCTCCCCGGCACCCCGGCCCCTCCAAAGCCCTTCGGTCCACCCCAATTCCACGCAGACACCAGAAGAACGCTCCCCTTTGGAGCAGGTTCTAGCGGACCCTCTTGCTCCCTGGATTACAGAGTGGGCCCTTCACTTAGGCATCCGTCATTGCATCTGCCGGGAGGGTTTGTGAGAGAGAGAAGAGGAGACAGACAGTCACAGGGACCCCACCTACCGTGCTTCTCGCAGGGCTCCTATCGCTGCCTCCCTCCGGCCCTGGGCTCTGGGATCTCAGCTCCGTGCCCCTGAACAGCTCCCGCCTCCTTTAAGTCCCAAGGCAGGGGGTGGGGTCGCGGCGCCGGGGGCGGGTCCCCGCCGCAGGAGGATGCCCAGTGGACAGGCCTGAGGGCCGGGCGGGCCTGTTTTCACGAAGGGGGAGGAAGTTCTCGGTGGAAGCAGCACAGCCATCCTGGCTCTGGGCCAGGCCGATTATTCACAGTCCTGATGTCATCGGATCACAGGAATCCGGGAGTTGGACAGGCCTAATCTCAAAGGCCTAACAGGGGCTCTCTGGACCAGCTGGCTCCGAGCCCGTGTCACGACAGGATGACAGGCATGTTTACAGCTCTAAACAAGCACACCCTGGGAGGGGCTGGGAGGTGGCTAGCTGTCCATCCAACCCTGGGGACACGGGGGCTGGGGGGACCAGCGCACCTGGGGGTGGAGGGCCTTCCTCACCTGCAGTGGGAAGTGGGCTGCTTCAGCGGGAACCTCGGGCTTGGGTTTCCGCCCTGCCACTGCCCAGCTCTAGAAGTTTAGGGAGAACCATTTCACCTCGCCGTGAAGTGCAGCCTGCACTAGTGGCCTCTGAGGTCTTTTCGGCCCAGCACCCCTGAGTGGGCGTGGGAGAGAGGCAGGGCCCAGCCGCACTGCTCCAGCCTCCAGGGACAGGGACGGACCGTCCCTCCCTTCAGTGTTGAGAGTTTGCTTTCAGATGCAAATCATTCTGGAAATGTCCGCCTTGCTGACACCTTTTGCAGTGACTGAGGAGGAAGATCAGATCGTGCAGGGAAAGTCTTAGGATTGAACCCAGCTCTGCCAGTGACTGGAGGCTGACTGCAGTCAGGTTCCGACCGCGGGGAGCCTCGCGCTCTCATCTGCAGGCCTCGGGGGTCAGAGAGGAGCACGGTGTCCCCAGCACGTGGCGGGGCTCGGGAGTGGCGTCGTCAGCATCGGTGGGAAACGAGAGAGGGCTGAGAGAAAGAACGGGGGGCGGGGGAAGAAGGTCGGCGGAGGAGATTGCGGGGTGACCGGAAAGGCCACGTTTCATGCATAATGATCCTAAATAGAGCCACATTTGTCGAGCCGTGAGAGCTGATTTTCCAGTTGGAAGGTAATGCCACCTGGCCAAACTGCTTTTTCACATTTTTATTCAGCTGTGGCCCCGCCAATGGTGGCCACAGAAGAGTCAGCGCAGAGCGGGAGGCGGGGCTCAGTTGAGTGGCCCTGCCCGGGGGGCATGCCGCTGCTTTCCTGGCAAGGTGGTCTGCAGCGGTGAGGGGCAGAGGTGGAGGAGGGTACGGAGGAAACGTTCAGCTCCCGGAGAGGACGGTCACATCTGACCCCAGACCGGGCAGAGACTGCAGGGTGGATGTTGGCTCCTCGGCCTGGCAGGGAACACCCAGGGGCAGGACGTTGCGGTAACTGGCGACTGGAGGTGGGGGAGAAGCAGGCCATCCCCACAGCCTGCCGGGATGCCCGCAATGTCCCCTTCAGGTTTTTAGCGATGACAATGCAAACTTGATCAGTTTGACCTTCCAAATAGCATCTCCGGTGGGGTGGGCAGCCCTGGTTTTGGGCGAGGGAGGGGCAGCGCAGGGCAGGAGATGGAGAGTAGAGCGTTTGCTGGTCACCACGAGGTGCCCTGAGCTTTGCAGAAATACGCCAGGATGACTCGGACCAGCAAATGCCCCAGAAGCTGGGGCCTTTGTGTCCCTACTGAGTGTGACATTGGTTTCCTCTGATAGGCTCCCGGGGAGCCCAGCTCCGGGGGGTAGGTGACCGGAGGCCGATACAGTGACAATGGGAGCCTTAAGTTTAGTCAAGGGGGAAAAAGAAAGGAAAGTAAATCTTGGTGACATCATACCCCGGGAACATTGCATCAAAGCCCTTTATTTTAAAGAAAGAAAATCCAGGCCGAGATAACATGGAGACACCGTGGGCACACTCCCTTGCACGAAGAATTCCTGCAGGGCTCCCCCCAGCGCTGTTTCTGCAGCAGGAGGCCCGAGTCCCCGGTGGCGGTGGTGGCAGCTGGGCCGTGGATGGGGCGGCTGGGCGGATGGCGGGATGCGGCAGCACGAGGACCACGCTGAGACCCTGATCAGCAGAGTAGGAAGTGGCGTGTTGTCTGCGGAAACGCGGGGAAAGGAGAAGTGGGCGAGAAGCTTACGACGAGGTGGTTTCGGACCAGAAGGCAGAAATTTTGCACACAGACTAAGAAGGTTTGATTTTGGAAGCCATCTGGCTCTTTAGGGAATGGGTTAAATATCACGATGGACTCGCAATCGTTACCGCGCCATGCCTTGTCTAGGCCTTCGCCTAGCCTGGAGACTCCGCACAAACACTGAGAAACGCCAAACTGGACCAGCTTGAAGGTGTGGCAAGAGCCCCTAACAATGGTCCTTCTTGTTAAAAAGCGTTCACCAGGTTGTACGGGGCGGTCTTTGCACTATTCCTTTTTTTTTTTTCGAGACAGAGTCTTGCTCTGTTGCCCAGGCTAGAGTGCCGTGACGTTGTTAGGTTTGTTCCAGTGGGAACCCGAAAAATACCAGATAGCCTGTGAAACAAAAGCCGTAGGAGTCAGGAGAGTCCAAGGTTATAAATCTAACTCGGGCCACAGACAGCTGCAGCCACCGTGCGTTCCTATCCCCCGATAAGGGCGAAGCTACCCGCTCCCCGTCTCAGCATGTGTTACTCCTCACCCCTAAAAACCCTCTATAAAACCAAAGGCTTTCCCCTCCCTTGGGGTGGATGCTCTTTGGCTTCCACCTGTCTGCACCCAGATGCTCAAAATAAAACAGCTTTTGTTACACATGAGGCTTCGTGTGTCTCCCTCTCCGGACCTAACAGGCATCAGCCTAGCTCATTGCAACCTCACACTGCTGGGCTCAAGTGATCCTCCTGCTTCAGCCTCCTGAGTAGCTGGGACTACAGGTGCACCTCACCATGCCCAGCTAATTTTTTCTATTTTTAGTTGCCTAGCTAATTTTTTCTACTTTTAGTAGAGAGGGCATCTTGCTCTTGCTTAGGCTGGTCTCAAACCACTGACCTCAACTGATCCTCCCACCTCAGCCTCCCAGAGTGCTAGGATTACAGGCGTGAGCCACCACGACTGGCCTTTGCACTATTCTTGAAACTATTGGGTCAGTTGGAAATTCTCTTGGAGCAGTAATTCTTTTGAATATTGAGCCCAATAAAATATATTTTTTAAATTCCCATAGGAGGTAAAGATAGGTCTAAAGGATTGTTTTGACTATCTAAGAAGTGAAAATAACTTAGATGGCTAAAAGTAGAGGAACGGTATAATAGGACACGTTAGTATGGTGCAAAATTGTGGAGCTGTTATGATGCTTAATAACATAATTATATAGACATCAAAATCAATCATAAAATTATCTTGCCCAAAAGTAGCAGAAAACCATCTGCATATGAACTATGATATAAACTATGCAAATACTACGTAGATGTGTAGATAAAGATCAAGAGAAAATTGAGTAATTGAGTGCTGTCATTGTTAGTGAATTTTTTAAAATTCCTTTTTCTTTTTTTTTTTTACTTCAGCATATTGTGGGGGTACAGATGTTTAGGCTACGTATGTTGCCCTTGCCTCCCCACTCCCCTCCAAGTCCGAGTTTCAAGCGTGCCCATCCCTTGGATGGCGCGCACTGCACTCTTTGTGTATGCAAATACCCGTCCCCTCCTCCCCCCTTCTCCCGCCCCATCCCCCCTCCCCCCTGCCGACATCCAATAGATGTTATTTCTACATAAAATTCCTTTTTCGATATTTCTAAATTGCTTTCATGAAAAGAGACTTCCTGACTCCACCCTGGATTCAGGCAAGGCTGGGTGTGTCCAGCCCGGGGTCCGCTCCACGCAGGAGCTGGAAGGGCACAATTGTCTAGGCAGCGGTCAGAAGACTAGGAGTTTTCCTTAATGACTTATGGAGCCATCTATGAATTTATTCAAATTCTTTTTGAACACATCTCATTTTTTATCTGTTCCTTTGTGGAGGGAATTGAGTTTCTTAGATTGGTTTACCGGTTCTCTAAAGCAGAACTTTCCTCTCCTTGGTCCTGAAGCTTGGTCCTCTTTCGAGCCTCCAGGTATAACCCCTGGTTTCAATCTTCAGATAAGCAGGTGTCCACCTGGGCACGTCCCCTAGGCTGCCTGGGGCTGGAAATCAGGAAGTTTCCTTCCTTTTTTCTGAAGTTGGTGTGTGGCTATGGGCCAGTCCGTTTGCCTGCGCTTAGCTGTGGGGGTTCCTTGTGTCTCAGATGAGAACAAGAAACTCACGGGGTTATTATTTGACTCAACTAGGATAACATGGGAAGGAAAAGGCTTTGAGACCAATGTCATGCTACTGGTGGTTCATGCACCGTCCTACAAACATTTTGCGGCTTCGTCCTTTTCCTGATCTAACTTTGGATGGGAAGCAAGGGGAGACTTGCACCCTGTTTTTTTTTTTTTCGGAGAATCCAAAAAGAACTTTAAAGAGCTTCCACCTCGAATTTTCCAACTGTCTTCTAAGCAACATTCAGCGTCACACATGTGAACAAAAGTCAAGGCTAATGACGTTTTTTCTTTTAAAAACAATATTACTACAGCAGATGCAAGATAATAACACAGGAAGCTGGAGGGGCCGAGAAGGGTGCGAGGGAACGCTGTGTTTTCTGCTCAGTTTTTCTGTAAACCTAAAACTGCTCAAAGGAATGTCTACTAATTAAAACTACATTTATGCAAAAATGCAAAATATGACCATTTCTGATATTATAAAATTATACCTACGGTATATTTATGTGTGTATATTATACATAAGAATTTAATATTCTTTGCACAGATTAATTGGCCTGTGAGACCATTCGCTGTTATTCACTAACTATACCCAAGGATATTGTATCTGATGAACATCTATAGGGATTCTGTCAGCATCTCATAATTTTGAGGGTGTCTGTGGTCAATTAAGTTTAGGAAAATTGAGCTATTCTAGTTCCTTTATTTTAAATTTGAGGACACTAAGAAGTGGCTGCCCTGAGTTGCAGCCAGGGGCCAGGTCTGGTGCAGAGTGCTGGTCCCCTCTGCTTATGTGGGCCCTTGTTCTGCTGGGCCACCAAACCTTGTGGCCTCATATAGGGGACTTTGCTTGTTTCCTTTCAGCCTTTCTGGTCATTTCTTTTTTGCTGCTGTATTAAAACCGTGCCAACAATAACCAAAGCTAGTGGACACAGACAACCCAACCCCTTCTGACTCCCCGGCGACCGCGGAGTGCCAGGCCGTGGCTGTGCTGGGACAGGCTCTGCGGGGAGACCTCATCTCTGCAGTGAGGTCATCCAGAACCCGGGAGGTGTGTACTGGCAAGCGCTGTGACTTACGCAGACTCCGCTATCAGTTCTGGTCACCCACGGGGGATGGCGTGTGCTCCGGGTGACGTGTCCCCACTGGGCCTGGCTCCCCGCCACTGCGCCACGGGGCTCCCTGCCCCGTTCTTCCGGAGTCAGGCATCTTTGCCCAGTGACACAGTGCTGGCGTAGCTCCCCGTGGCTCCCGCCTGCACCCCAGGGAAGTGATGCACGTTTTGCAGAGACGCTCTTTTCTCTCGCTCCAACTGAACTGTGCATTTTTTCCTGGTGAGGTATCCGCGCCAATCCAAACGGGCCTGAGCTCACTGTCCCCAGCCTTCCTTTGTCTAAGGGCACAGGGCTTCCTGTCTGATTCTAGTCACCGATTGGACTGATGGGCTTAATCACATCCCAGACGTCCCCTGTCCTATGGCACTGTGTGTGCAGGAGCGGCTCAGTCCACAGCTTTTATTAGAAATGAAGGGCCAATGTGGAAATAATTCTGTAATGTGAAGAAATAGATCAGGCTACAAAACACTTTGATGCCAACTTTTAATAAATGTACATTCCCCCAAAGGGTTAAGAGGATAAGAGAGGCGGGGCGCGGTGGCTCATGCCTGTAATCCTAGCACTCTAGCAGGCTGAGGTGGGTGGATCGTTTGAGCTCAGGCATTCGAGACCAGCCTGAGCAAGAGCGAGACCCCGTCTCTACTAAAAAAAAAAATACAAAGAAATTATCTGGACAACTAAAAATATATAGAAAAAATTAGCCGGGTAAGGTGGCGCATGCCTGTAGTCCCAGCTACTCGGGAGGTTGAGGCAAGAGGATCGCTTGAGCCCAGGAGTTTGAGGTTGCTGTGAGCTAGGCTGACGCCACGGCACTCTAGCCCAGGCAACAGAGCAAGACTCTGTCTCAAAAAAAAAAAAAGCATAAGAGAGGCTGTAGCTGAAGGCCTGAAAGGCAATTGCTCTGCAGCAATACTTAAAGCCAAGGGAGCAGGTGCACTCCCCCAGGAAAGAGCACTGCGAGGGCCCTGGATTTATTTATTTATTCATTTTATTGAAATGGGTCTCACTGTGTCACCCAGGCTGACTGGGGTGCAGTGGCCCAATCACAGGTCACTGCAGCCTCAAACACCTGGGCTCAGGTGCTCCTCCTGCCTCAGCCTCCTGAGAAGCTGGGACTACAGGCACGTGCCATCACATCCAGCTAATTTTTTAATTACTTTGTAGAGATGGGATCTTGCTATGTTGTCCAAGCTGGTCTTGAACTCCTGGCCTCAAGTGGTCCTCTTGCCTCAGCCTCCTAAAGTGCTGGGATTACAGATGTGAGCCACCAGGCTTGGCAGGTCTTGGATTTAGAATAAGAGGGCTTGAGTTTCTAGTGCGTTAATGGGTCATTGAGTCCAGGCTGGCAAAGGATGTAAGAAGAGCCGAGCTGGGAGGACACGAGGAGGGGCCTGGGAGTCTGTCACACACAGTCATCGCCCCAGCCATGGGAGATGCATCCAACGACCCCCAGTGAATGCCTGAAACCATGGACAGCACCAAACCCTACTTACACTGTGCTTTTTCCTGTACATACATTCCTGTGACAAAGTTTAATTTAAAAGCCAGGCATAGTAAGAGATTAACGATAATAACTAATAATAAATAGAACAATTATAACAATATACTGTTACAAAAGTTACGTGAATGTGGTCACTCTCTCTCTGTCTCACAGAAAGCGAAGCCCCCGTCGGGGGAGGGCAGCTGCGACGCGAAGCTGGGAAGGCGGGCAGCTGTGGAGGAGAAAGGTGTTCTGAGTCATCGAGGAAGGTGGAGATTATTCCCAATTCTCGATGGCGTGGTCCTGCGAGTGGCCACACCCCTGCCAGGATGCCTAGAGGACAGTCAGTGTTGGAGAGAGGAAGGAAAACCACACGGTTGCAGCTCACGACCGCCTTTATGCGGCACGCTGTCTTTACAAAGCTCTTTCATAGACGCCTCACGTCTGTGCCTCACGGATGTCATATCCTGTGAAAGGGACAGGGACAGGGTCAGGCCCAATTCACAGAACAGGAAATAGAGTCCCGGAGAGGTCCGCTGGCCTGCCTGTGGCCACAGATTTGCTCACTCGCACATCAGGGGACCCAACAGTGTCAGCCAAAGTAGGATCTGGGCTCCAGGCCAGCGCGGCGGCCCACGCCTGTAGTCCCAGCACTTGGGGACGCCGAGGCGGGAGAATGGCTTGAGCACAGGTGTTGGAGGCTGCAATGGGGTATGATTGTGCCACTGTACTCCAGCCTGGGCAACAGAGCAAGACCCACCTCAAAAAAAAAAAAAGGATCTGGGCTCCAGCCAGGACGCCGCGAAGCAGGGCGCTCTCCGTGTTGCAGCCGCCTGCCAGCGGCACACAGAGGCCCAAGGCGGCCTCTCCTAGGAGGCGGCTGGAGTGAAGGCCGCTGGTTGATGCTTTTGTCTGCCTTGCTGCCCAGCGAGCCCACACCGCACTAGAAGCACGACGGCCCGCAGTGGCAGCGGGCGTGCTGCGGCCTCCTGGAGCGCACCCCACGCCTGCCGTCCACGCGGCACCGTTCTTAAGGCGAGCCAGCCAGCAGGGCTCTCCTCTCTGCAGAACCTTCCTGAGGCTTTGTGTGATGTTTCCTCCTGCTTGCCTAACTCCCTGCTGGGAACAGAAGACCCCTCCTGAGTCCTCCCACTGCCGCGCATGTCCTCCCGGGCCTCTCAGCTCTCACGCCGGGTCAGGAACCCCCAGCCCAGGCACAGGTCAAGCGGCCGCAGCCTCCTGGCCGGAGGGAGGGCAGTGACCGGGAACCTGCCCCTGCAGTGGCACTTTGCACTCACCCTGCCGCCACCCTGTCGGGGTAGGCACAGACCACTCTTTTCCCACCCTCAAACATGCCAACAGTGTCGCCTGGCCAGAGCCCGTGAGCCTCCTGGCCTGAGTTCAGGTCAGGGTGTCAGAGAGGGAGGATGTGGCACTCCGAGGGGGGAGCCGCGTTCCTGCTGGGCAAGCCAGGAGGGGTCCACATCTGGAACACATCTGCCCAAAGGCTCTGGAATCCTGTACTAGCATTGGCACAATCCAGAGGTCAAACCAGGCCGAGGTCATCTGCCACGGGCTACTGAGCGAGCCACCTATCTTCCGGGAGCCAGTGTCCCCATCTGTCACGTGGTGATGCAACCCAAAGAGATGGACTTCCAGAGGGGTTTTGGAGGATCAGATGATCATTTATGGGACATTGCTATGCAAGCATAAGTTACATTTTACACCCTATGAAGTAACTTCCTGAAGTGTACAGACCAGAAAGGAGGTGTCAATGGAAAAGAAGCCAAACTCTGTAGAATAATTTATCTATTTATTTAACTTTTTTTGAGACAGAGTCTCTCTCTGTTACCTGGGCTAGAGTGCCATGGCGTCAGCCTAGCTCACTGCAACCTCAGACTCCTGGGCTCAAGCGATCCTCCTGTCTCAGCCTCCCGAGTAGCTGGGACTACAGGAATGTGCCACCATGCCTGGCTAATTTTTTCTATATATTTTTAGTTGTCCAGCTAATTTCTTTCTATTTTTAGTAGAGATGGGGTCTCACTCTTGCTCAGGCTGGTCTCGAACTCCCGACCTCGAGCGATCCTCCTGCCTTGGCCTCCCAGAGTGCTAGGATTACAGGTGTGAGCCTCCGCGCCTGGCCTCTATAGACTAATTTAAAGAGATTTACTCTGAGCCAACTATGAGGACCATGACCTGGAGCCATGCCCAAGAAGCCTTGAGCAAGTGGGCTCACTGTGGCTGGGTTACAGTTTGGTTTTATACATTTCCAGGGAGACAGGGGTTACACGTGAAGTCATAAATCAATACATGGAAGGCTACACTGGTTCCGCCCCTAAAGGTGGGACATCTCAAAGTGGGGGGGGGGGGCTTATAGGTTACAGGTGGGTTTAAAGACTCTTTGACTTGTAATTGGTTAAAGACATGAAGCTTTGTCTAAAGGCTTGGAATGTCTGTTAATCAGAGACAAGCCACAGGCCATATGTTTGTTGTGTAGATTGAGGACCTGCAGGTGTGTCTTGCACAGCCTTAGGTCTGTTACTGGGTTACGAAGGATGTCCCCAATAAGGGAGGGGGCATGATGAGGCCTGTCTGACCTCCCTTCTCATGGTGTCAACTCAGCTTGAGGGTATTTCTGGGGTCCCCTTGGCCAAGAGGGGGTCCATTCAGTCAGCTTGGGGGGGGCCTTAAGATTTTACTTTAGTTCACAGAGTACGGAGCAGGGGAGGTAGAAAGGGGACACAGCAGCCTCGGCACATCCAGCTTCGTGGGCCCGGGTTCAGGCACCCCAAACCATCCAGCTGTGGTAGTGGGGTTGACAGCAGGGGCTGCAGGTGGGGGGTCCACAGTGCAGGGAGCAAAAGGGCTCAACTGCACCACGTCCCCAAAGCCTTCTGGCTGCTAAACAGGACGTGGTGCCCGAGTGCTGAACTCCTTCCGTGATTCAAGGTAACGCAGTAAACAAACACTGGGAAGTGGTCCTAGCCAGCTGGGAGTCGGGCAAAAAGTCAAACGCGATTGTTTATTCACGTACTTAAGTCACTGCCCTCCCACGCTGCGAGGAGAACGTGTTTCCGTTGGTGGTCCAGATGCCCTCAGTTGCTCCAGGAGATGTTGAGGGCCCGTGACACCCGTGGGCACGCAGGCGCCCGTCCCACCGGAGGGACCGTTGTGGGAACCAGAGGTCTCAGGTCCACGACCAGGCTGTGCTCCTGGAGTGACTGCCACTGGCGAACGTGCCCCTCAGTGACTCTCTGGGGCTGCCTCGTGCCCCACAGGGAGGCGCGGCGAGGAGGGGCTGCCTCTGGGGACTTGCCTCCCGCTGGAACCAGCAGAGTGACCACCGCCACTGCTGTTTCCAGGCCTCAAACATTCCTTGACGTAATGCAGAAAACAATTTTTGTAGTTTTATTAAAAGGCGATTCAGGTTACCCCGGAGAATATTAGTAGCCACCGCCTCTCGCACAGCACTGCCCTGTCGTTACTTCACATGTGTTCAGTCCTCGGGGGTAGACGCTGTGATTGTCCCCATTTTGCAGAGGAGGAAACAGAGGCACTGAGAGGTGGAGTCATCTGCCCAGTGTCACGACTGCTGAACAGCAGAGCCAGGACTCGGTCCGGCCTGACTGCGGAGTCCTCCTGTGTGAGCACAGTGCAAGGCCACCCGTGCCCACAGAAAAGAAGCCAAACGCTGTGGAATAATTTTAAAGAGATTTACTCTGAGCCAAATTTGAGGACCATGACCCGGAGCCACGCCCAAGAAGCCTTGAGCAGTGGACTTGCTGTGGCTGGGTTACAGTTTGGTTTTATACATTTCAGGGAGACAGGGCTTACAGGTAAAGTCATAAATCAATACGTGGAAGGCTACGTTGATTTGGCCTAAAACGATGGGCCATCTCGAAGCGGGGGCTTACAGGTTATAGGTGGGTTTATAGACTCTTTGACTTGTAATTGGTTAAAGGAAGGAAGGAAGCTTTGGCTAAAAGCTTGCAATGTTTTAAGATAAGATAAAGAGCTGTTTATCAGAGACAAGCCGCGGGACACATACCCAGACTCAGTGATTTGTTGTGTAGATTGAGGACCTGCAGGTGTGTCTTGCACAGCCTTAGGCCTGTTACAGAGTTACGAAGGATGTCTCCAAGGAGGGAGGGGCGTGATGAGGCCTGTCTGACCTCCCTTCCCATGGTGGGAAAATCATTTTTAGGGTATCCCCTTGGCCAAGAGGGCATTCACTCAGTCAGCCGGCGGGTGGGGGGAGCCTTAGGATTTTATTTTAGTTCACACCCAGTAAAGACAGGTGAGCTCTCAGACAAGACTGTCCTGGAGAGAACCGAGAGGGCATTGAAAAGGGAGACACTTTGGGCCCAAGGTGGGCAGTGGTGGTGCCAAGGCTGGGACTCTTGCAGGTGCTGGTGGCTGGTGCCACGTGAGCCACCTTCGGCAGAGAAGGGTCTGGCTGGGCTGGGTAACCGGGAGGCTGCTCTGGCGGGTAGCAGACCTGAGTCTTTGCTCTGCGCCTGTCCCGTCCTCTCTGCATGGCAGCGCCCTCTCTGACTGTGAACAAGATTTTCATGACCCGGCCAACCTGCTTTATTCCACTGTCTCACTCTGGTCTACTGTCTGGGGCCCAGGACACCTTGTCTCAGTTGAACAGGTCCTGTGCCTCCAATTCGGGTGACACAATGGCCCCTCACACCCAGGCATGGGGGCAGGGAGGAGAACACACGCGCCATTACTTGCGTGTTGTCCTTCACACCTCGAGCGCTGGGCTCTGCCTGCAGAGTGCCAGGAGCGACACTCGCTCTCTGCTTTCCAGCAGCCCCCGATCTGGTGAGGGGAGACGAGCCCGTGCCAGGGCGTGTGGTTAGCAGAGTTTTCTGCAAAGGGCCAGGGGTGAGTAGTTTGAAGTTTAGGCTTTACAAGCTGCACAGCCTCCGTGGTAACCGCATCGCCCGCCCCGGCGCGTGAGAGCAGCGCCGACAGCGCGCAGACCCACGGCACGCTGGGTTCCCACGGGCTCTGTTTGCCCAGTCGGGTGGGGGTTGCATTCAGCGCTGGGCCGCAGTCTGCCAGCCCCCACCCCGGGGCATAGATGCACAGGCCAGGGGCGGCGCCCGGGCCAGCACACGGGGGCCCGGCACTTTAGCTGAGGATGGAAGAGGCATCTCTGTGATGAGCTGAGCGAGAGAAGCACGAATTTTCCGAGCAGGCTGGAGCAAGGGGCACTGCTGGAGAGGGCTGGGCCAGGGCCCTGCCGAAGGCACCGCTGGGCAGCCACCACCCGCCAGTGCGACTGGGGCCGGGGGCCGGGAGCCACGGAGGAGGCTAGGCAGGGAGGCGGGCCGGCTGGGAGAGGCGCTCTGGCCTCGCTAGGGACTTGGTCCTCATCCTCAGAGAGCAGAAGGGGAGCGAATGTGCACTGAGCCTGTGTTCCAGCTGCCGTTCTAGAGAGTTTACATAAATGACCTCGTTTTCAGTCTCCCGGCATTATGAAGCCCGTTTGGTGACAGTGACACTTGCTCCAGGTTCATTACTTCCCTGGGAGGCAGAGTCAGGCTCCCACCCAGATCTGCTGGGCGCCACACCCCCACCCTCTCCACACTGCAGCTCCTGTCGGGCCCAAGCCCCAGGAGAGGAGCCTTTTCGTCCTTTTCCGCCCTTGTCCTGCCGCCAGTGGCCTCCCCCTGCCCACCAGGAGGGTTTAGAGCATGCCACCATCCCCCTCAGTTGGAGGGGGCTCAGTGGGTGTGAGGAAGAAAGTTGCATGCTGGCCCTGGGTGGCGCAGGGAGGGGACCTGAGGGCGTTGGCCGGTCACTGCTGGTGGCTGCCGGTTCCCCTGGGGGAGAAGGGGGGGCCTTCGTGGTACGGTGCCGTCTCTCCCTTCCCTTCCTCCTGGCTGAGGCCCACCTGGCGCCCACACAGGGGCCGTGGCTCTGCTGATGGCTGAGGTCACCCAGTGGGAGGAATTCCGGAGACTCCTGCCTAGGAGTCATCCTGGATCATCCCCTCCCTGCGCCTGGGTGACTTGGTTGCTTAGCTGCAGAACATTTGGGTTCCTTAAGCCCACCCCGAAAGCCAGAGTAATTCATGAGGACAGGTCTCTCTTCCCTCTGTTGTGCACGCCAGGCGTCAGTAGGTTCTGAGCAAACACTCATTGAGTTGAACAAGGAATATCTGAGTGCACCGTCTGCACAGACGCCTCTCTGCGCTCTTCACATTTGCGTCACACCAAGCCGGCCCTGCTGAAGCCACTTTCCCGGGGATTCGCCCTCTCAGAAGTGCGGCTCTGCACTCCTCAGAGCGCAGCTGAGGACCAGCCGCCCCAGCACGGGGCAGGGGAGGTGGGGGGTCTCCGGCCCTCCCAGACCCACTGAGGCAGAATCGTTACTACTATAAGATCCTCAGGCGGTTCACATACACATGAGAGGCTGACAAACACTGGGATGTGATCTTGCAATTTTACCCAATTCCATTCCTGGGTAACTTCCGATATATTCTTTTGTTTGTTTGTTTGTTTTGAGACAGGGTCTCGGTCTGTCGCCTGGGCTAGAATGCCGTGGCGTCAGCCTAGCTCACAGCAACCTCCAACTCCTGGGCTCAAGCGATCCTCCTGCCTCAGCCTCCCGGGTAGCTGGGACTACAGGCATGCGCCACCATGCCCGGCTAATTTTTCTATTTTTTTGTAGAGATGGGGTCTCCTCTAGCTCAGGCTGGTCTTCAACTCCTGGCCTCAAGTGATCCTCCCGCCTCAGCCTCTCAGAGTGCTGGGATTACAGGCGTGAGCCACCGTGCCCGGCCCCTTTATATGTTCTGAATCCAGCTATATTCTGAATCCAGAAAACATTATTAGGCCCTACAAATTCTTCCCCTTGAGTGTCTCTGCCCCACCACTGGTTTTAGCAGCAATGGAAGTTTTCAACAGGTAAGAAGCAATGAGAGTAGAAAAACGTTTAAATGACGCATCGAGGGCGAGAACCAGCGCCTCGCCCGTGCAGTTGCTGTCCTGCGCCGGCCGTGTGCGTCCTGTGCCCTGCGCCTGCATTCCTCTGCCAAGTCTTCAGAGCTGTAGAGTGAAGATAAGGTGACTTTTCCAAGGCCTCACACTTTACACAGCTAGTAAAGTGGGGATGGGTGGGGAGGAGAGGCGTGCGTAAGCCCAGAGGACACCCCGGTTGTGCACCTGTGGGGCCTGCAGTGTCGGCCACATACCAGACGCTCAGAAGTTAGCAGTGACCATTTCTCAGAGAGCGGCTCCCAACCGTGCCTTCTTTGTGCTGCTGCCTTGCTCCAGGACACTCACTGACTCCCTGCTACCCGGGGGAGAACGTGCGGACTCTGGAGCTCAAGGCCTCCCCCATCTGGTCCCCATCCCACCTTTCCAGCCTTCCATCCTGTTTATCCTTTAAATGCAGGTGTGCTCAGAAACTGGATTTTCTTATTTCTGACTTACACAATGTTATTTCTTCTACAAACATACGGATTAGTCCGATAGGTTGTTAAGGGCTGGTTGACTAGAGGAATTAAGCCTCTTAACTGATGCCATCTCTTATGCCTCCTAGAGGTTTTTGGTATTTTCATTCATTAACAAAGAATATTTCCTATTTCGAAAGAGGCTGTACTTCCTTCTTCTATTAAAATAAGCTTAAGGTTTTTATTGCTAAACGTGTATTTAAAGTTTAACCTAAGTTCCATTTAGACGACTATCTCTGGGCAGAGTCGGCCTCTCCCTCTACTAATAAACCCTCTCACTATTTTGCAACATAGGTGACTTCATTGTTACTAATTATTCATGAGTTGTTCCTTTACTTACGGGATTTTGAGCTGATAAGATTTTGGGTGTGTTGTTCTGGTTAACTTTTTGTGCTAATGATGTAACTTTTAGTCTTTGCTAACTTTTATAATTACTTTGTCATTTTCATGCAGCACTTTATGTCAGACCGATAATGCGCTGACGTTGACATCATAACAAGGTTGGGGGGGCGCATCTCACATGCGAGCACGAAACCCAGTCGTCACACTTGTGAACGACAAAAGGATCACATATCACTTTTTCTAAATCCCCAGTGTTTTTTACTTCAATGACTGAACATGAGTGTTTGGGGAAATGTTAAACAGGTTAATTAGACCCGGGAAGGGGCTAGGAGGAATTCAGAGTAACCAGGTGTCCCCACAACCGGCCCTAGTAAATCGGTCTCTGGGACTGAGCTATGACTCGAGTCATCCAAGTACACCCTTCAGCCTCCTTCCCATGTCCTGACTCACCTCCTCTAAAAGTTCCAAAAAAGTTCATCGAATTATGAATCACGGATTTTCGCTGAGAGGAGGGAGAGGCGGCGCAGAGTAAATGCTTCACGGACCGTCGTTGTAATAATTAAATCCTCCTTTGGACTGTTCAACCGCGAAGAATTTCACAAACATCGCACCCCGAGCAGGAGAGCGTAGTGTATCTACTTTTAGTCCAAATGCTTGTGAACAAAAACAAAATCTTAAGACTCCCCCACACCGGCCCACTGAATGGACCCCCTCCTGGCTGAGGGGATGTCCTAAAACTAAACTGCCTGCCAGGAGGAGGGAGGTCAGCAGGCCTCCTCACGCCCCCTCCCTTCTTGGGGACACCCATCCTTCGTAACCTAGTAACAGGCCTAAGGCTGTGCAAGACACACCTGCAGGTCCTCACTTTACACAGCAAATGTATGTCTGGTGGCTTCTCTCTCATTAAGGGACCTCCTTATCTTGACATTCCAAGGCTTTAGAGATTTAACAAGGTAACAAAAGCAGTAGGGCTAGGTAATTCAGGGAGGTGGGAGGATTTGCAGTCAGCTAATTACGTAATTTTATACTTATTTCTAGTTCATACTTAACTAACACATGTTCCTTTGTGCCTATGTGCATATCTTTATTTTACATTACTTTTGAGAAAATGAGGATTTATTTAATGCTTCACAAACATTAAGCAAACAACATTATAGCTTACATGGTACAAGTTCCTAGACTATATTTAGTTTTCCATGGCTGGATTTCAGCATCCCCCATGTTTAATAAGATACCATGTGACCTGGGTAATGTCAGGCTGTATGATTTGTGCACTTTTCTGTTTGTGTGCTAAGGTTACATTAAAATAAAACAAAACAGAAGACATCCAACTGATGAAACCACAGTTATGCGCGACTACGCACGACTCAGTCACGAACCCACTGTCATGATGTTTTATTTAAGAGGAATTAAGGGCAGTTTTAGGTTGCATGATCTTGAAGAAAGACTCAGATGCCAGTAATCTATACTTCAGCCTAGAAACTGCTTTGAACAACAGGCCAGAGTCAAGAGCATCCTTTCCAACAGGGTTGCTGGTTTTCCAAGAGTTTGATGATTAAGGAAACAAAGTAGGGATGATATGCATGGTGACAAGGCTTACAATGGGCATGTGATATGTCCCATTGAAAGTGTAATGTTCCTTATCTTTTAAAAATGCTAATCAGCCAGGCCTGGTGGCTCATGCCTGTAATCCCAGCACTTTGGGGGGCTGAGAAGCAAGGGGGATCACTTGAAGCCAGGAGTTCGAGCCCAGCCTGGGCAACACAGTGAGACCCCATCTCTACAAAGAAGTGAAAAAATTGGCCAGGCATGGCAGTATGTGCCTATAGTCCCAGTTACTTGAGAGGCTGAGCCAGGAGGATCTCTTGAGCCCAGGAGTTTGAAGTTACAGTGAGCTACGACAATGGCACTGCACTCAAGCCTGGGCAACAGAGTGAGACCATGTCTGAAAAAAAAAAATGCTAATGAAGCAAATATGTCAAAATGTTATCATCTATTTTTAAAGTAGTGCTGGATGTGTGGCTGTCTGTTATATTATTTTCTCTACTTTTGTAAAGGCGAAATATTTAATGATTTAAAAGTTTTAAAAATATATTAGGAGGAGCATTCAACTAAAGAGAGGCTTTTGGTTATAAAGATGACAGAATAAAAAGGAAGGATGAGAATATGCCATTTTATAAATATCTTGTTTGTTGTTAAAGCTGGGATTAGTAGAACCAAAGCACATGAAACAAATCACTTTGAAAAAATTATGTGTTTAGATGTAAAGGATTTTTGAGTAAAATTCCAATTGGTATTATTACTCCTAGTAGGCCAGAAGTTGAAAAAGCAACAATTAAAAAATTTTTTAAAAACAGACTTTATTTTTTTTTTTTTGAGACAGAGTCTCACTCTGTTACCCGGGCTAGAGTGAGTGCCGTGGCATCAGCCTAGCTCACAGCAACCTCAAACTTCTGGGCTCAAGTGATCCTTTTGCCTCGGCCTCCTGAGTAGCTGGGACTACAGGCATGGGCCGCCATGCCCGGCTAATTTTTTTATATATATATATTTTTAGTTGTCCAGATAATTTCTTGCTATTTTTTCTAGTAAAGATGGGGTCTCGCTCTTGCTCAGGCTGGTCTCGAACTCCTGAGCTCAAACGATCCGCAGGCCTTGGCCTCCCACAGTGCTGGGATTACAGGTGTGAGCCACCACGCCAGGCCAACAGACTTTATTTTTTAGAACAGTTTTAGGCTCAAAGCAAAATTGAGAGGGGGCAGGGAGTTCCCACATACGCCCTTCCCTCGCCCAGACAGCCTCCCCACTACCAGTGTCACCCCCACAGAAAGGTACACGTGTTACAATCGGTGAACCACAGTGACACATCACTGTTACCCAAAGTCCATAATTTTCATGAGGGTTCGCTCTTGCTGCTGCACATCCCGTGGGTTCAGACAAACGTGTCCACCATCACTGTGTCATGCAGAAGAGTTTCCCGCCCTAAAAGTCCTCCGTGCTCCACCTGGTCCTCCCTCACGCCCCTCACCCCAAGCCACAACTGATATTTTCACTGTCGCCACGGTTTTGCCTTTTCCAGATCGTCATCTAGTTAGAATCGCACGGTATGTGGCCTTTTCAGTCTGCCTTCTCGCACTCAGCGATGTGCATTTAAGCTGCCTCTGTACCTTTTCATGGAGGCATGGACTTGGCAGCTCATTTCTTTTCAGTGCTGAATAGAGTTCCACGGTCTGGCTGTATCGCAGTTTATCGTTCACCTACTGAAGGACGTGTTGGCTGCTTCCAAGTTCTGGCAATTAAGAACAAACCTGCTATAAACATCTGTGTGTAGGTTTTTGTATGGATGTAAGTTTTACGCTGATTTGGAGAAATATCATGGAGCGTGATTGCGGATCACGTGATAAGACTGTTCCGTCTAGCAAGAGACCTCCGCACTGCCTTCCCACGTGGCCACACCCCGTGGCCCAGCAGCAGTCGGTGAGAGTTCAGTTGCTCCGTGTGCTTGTCAGCACTTGCCGGCGTCCTATCTCAGATTTTGGCCACTCCAATAGGTGCGTATGGGCATCTCGTTATTGTGTGACTCTGCTCTTCCCTGATGGTGCGTGATGCTAAGTGGCCTTCACGTG
The DNA here is from genome assembly GCA_004363605.1 of Indri indri. NCBI lineage: Eukaryota > Metazoa > Chordata > Mammalia > Primates > Indriidae > Indri > Indri indri. Next base: position 135,765 of record RJWJ010000662.1, on the reverse strand, counting down.
CTCCTTTGCCTCCTGCGTGTCTTCTTTGAAGAGTGTCCATTCAGGTCTTGGGCCCATGTTTTATTTGGGCTGTTTGTTTTCTTATTGTGGAATTTTAAGAGTTCTTTGTATGTTTCTTAAGTAGGTTTGATTAATTGCAATTGGTACTTTCATTACTCCTAGTAGATTGAACATTGAAAAAAATAACAATTTTTAAAATATAATTTTTTCGTAGGCTTAGATTGGCATAAATAGTATGGTCTGGGCTCCTGAACAGAGGTTTAGGGTTTCAGTATGTTGTTCACTTTGGTTTATTCTCTCTAGGAGACAGAAGATTCAGATCAGCGTAAACAAACCGGGTTCCTACCCTTTCCTGGAGCGAGGTAAGGCAGTCGTGGCCAGAGGCCAGCCTGGGGTGACTTCCCAGGTGCTTTGAGTAATCCTAGAATGGGTAGCCAAGTTAGGTTGATTATAAAAATTAGCTAAAAGCTTATGAATTAGAGTTAATTATAAATTTTTCAAACACAATTCAAAGCTGATTTTTTTCAATGCCATGACAGAGAAGTGCTTACAGGCGGGTACCCTCGGCATCTGTTTGGCCATATCAGTAATTAATTAATCACATGACATGATTTCTATGCTTTCTATGCTTCTGACCCAATAAAAAGCTTGAAGATATTGCCAGGGTAATGTAATATTGTGATCATAACTGAGGATATGTTTTTTAAGTAATTGATCAATATTTGAGTAAGCATGTACTCATTTTTTAAATTTTCGAGGATTTCAGAATTGACCATGTTATTAAAAAGGCAATAAGAATAAAGATTACTGAGATATAACCAAGTTTAAGATGTATGGGAGAAAATAATTTTTTCCCCCTTTTTAGGTTCTTACTTGAGACACTGTCTTAAAAACAAAAGTGTGATTAACAAAAGAAAAACAAGCAGAAGTTTATTAACACGTGCAGAGGGGCCTCAGTTCAAAAGTATTAATATGTCCCTCTCGAGGCAGTGGCTTAGGGGCTTTGCTTAAATATTAATAGTATTGTAACAAAGACCCACAAATCCTACACAGTGACAAGACAAAGGAGAGAGCAGTTCTAGTCTTTTAAAAGGCCGAGAAATGTGGGAAGGTAGTAAAATCTGTTCCAGATTCCTCTGGAGCCTGCTGGTGCCTCCCTGGGCAGATGAGCTGGTGCCGTCTCCAGCGAGGAAGGATTTATGTCCCACGTCGGGCAGGCGGAGGCTGCGGCAGAGTCTCCCCGCATTTTCAATGTCTTTAACTTAACGATCCTCCATATATTGGAGAGAAATATTTTGGTTTCCTTCAAACATTTGCGATTAGCATAAATATTTATATTATTGATCGATGAAGTCTTGAAATGCAGTCATTGGATCTGCATTAGTAAATCTAAGACCAGACACAAGACTGGTAATAAAGACATGTAGAATATCTACTTTAAGATAATTTGAATATTGAGATGATGTATGTGAATGTGTGAATAATGCAGGAAAAGGGATCACCATGAGGATCCAAGTGTTGACTATACTAATAATCTTAATTTGGAGCATCACCATGTTTTTGGCTCCAAAGACTGAAAAATAACTACCGTTAGCTAAAAAAGCTACACTGTCACATAAAGGAACAGGAAGCGGAAATTCTTAAAATTTTGGCAGACATGCAGCTCTCTCCTGTAGTCCCAGCCACTCAGAGGCTGAGGTGGGAGGATCACTTGAGCCAGGAGTTCAAGACCAGCCTCAGTGACAGTGGAAACCCCATCTCAAAAAAAAAAAAAAAGTTTTAAAAATCTTTCTTAGTAGATAAGAAGTAATTAGCTTCTCTTAGTAGAAGCACAGTCTAAGGTTTAAAATTTAAATTGTATTTACAGTATTTGAACCCATGGAAATTTTGGGATTAAATAACAGAAGTGGAAGAGAGATTACATATAAATTTATGTGGGTATGTTTATATATAAAAGATGGTTTAATGCAATTAAAATGATGTGTACATTTGCTACATTCTATTATAATGATTCTGTATTAGAATGAGCTGTAATTACTTAAGACCTATCAATAAAGAAGTAATGCTTACATAGAAGAGGAAAAATAATTTTTTCTTTCTATTTTTCAAAGGTATTAGTTGGGGTAGACCCTTGTAACAAAAGACAGATTAACCAGAGAAAAAGAAACAGAAGTTTGATTACATGTACGCCTCATGTACACACAGGAGGTGTCTAGAAAAATGAGCAGATCCCAAAGAGGGGTCTTGAGATCAGGCTCCACGTCACCTTCAGCTAGAGCGAAGAAAGAAGGGTGTTGAGGAGACCAGCAATGGGGAGGTGACCAGGAAGAGCCCTGGACACTAGGGCAAGGCTTATGGTGGAGACTTAAGTCTGTGCCTTCTCTGCTGATAAGAGTTTCCAGCTATTGAAAGCCATCCTTTCTCTTCCTGAGATGAAGGGAGACGCCCTTACAAAAGGATAATTTCTACTATTTTCAGAGCTTCTCCTGTTAAAGCAGTTTCTCAAAATAATCTGCTCAAAATAACCCTTATGCTAAAGATGCATCTTTTGGGGTGGCACGTGCAGGTCCCCTGTGTATTCCGGGGTAGGAGATCAGACTATGCCCCTCGAAGTAGGACCTCTGGAGACCAGTCCCGTCAAACAGCTATGTCTCATTTGAGGACGTGGTGCTGCAGGTGGGCTTCTACCTAAGTTAGGTTTCTGTAGGAGCAACAGGGTATTTCATAAGAGGCATTTCTGTGGAAACAAAAGAAAGACAACGATTAATAGTTGGAGCTGATGATACCCTAGTTTCTGAGTCCAGAGGACAGCCAGTTGAGAAGGTTTCCAGATGTTGGGCCTGAAGCATCATTTCCAGTTTGAATGTCTTTGGTGATGTCACTGGGAGCTGTGGGAACTTTCCGGGCAGCCCCACAGCAACAGACGCGAAGGTTGTCCATTCATGAGCTATTGTGGTGATTCCTCTGAAGTTTATATCAAGTCGTCCAGCTTCAGCTTACAAGGCTTCGGGGAAAGAGCAGTTTTTGTTCACAGTGATTCTAAGTCCGAAGGGTGGGGAAAACATCGAAATGTTAGTTCGATAAGTTGTAGCCAGACGCTGGAGGAAACTAGACTTCAGAGTCCAGTCCAGTTTGTAGTCAGATAACAAAACCTCCAAGACAATGAACAAAACTAGAAACTAAGAACGTGTGCACTGTAGTTTTCTCCTGAAACATAATTTTTCTCTCTGGAATAACCCCCATTTCTACCACTGAAAATTACAGTACGACAAATTTGTTTTCACAATGAATCTAGTCTTATTAAACATGGCCTGGTTATTTATGTAAGTGAAACAAGCATAGTGATTAATCATATAGGCTCTTTTTAAGTCTGCTTTGCTGAAACTTTTAATAAGGAATCTCTGATTAGACTTTTACAGTGTTTGCAGGCTAGGAAGCCAAGGACTTGCTGTCAGACTTTGCCTGTGATACCTATAGATTTGGGTGACTTTTTGTCTTCTCAGATTCCCCAAGACATCCTGAGGGTCCTGAGCCTACCAGGAAATGACATTCCTTACTCACCTGTAAGGCTCTTAAAATCCTTTCAAGCCAGGTACCAGGGCAATTTTTCCAAAGGGCTTTGTTGGGTCCATAAAGTTAACCTCAGTTCCTTAAAACTGTTAGGTCATATCTGATTCTATGCACATTGTTCTCAAATGTGACTCCAGCCAAAGACTTGGTAATACAGCCCATGTTTCCAGTTGTGTTCTGTCATAAAGAGAACAGATGCTCATTGAACCTACACAAATAGCTATATTGCCATGAAAATAAGAATGCTCAACAAGACTTCTGAATTCTAGAGGGATCAGGCAGGGATGAAAAGATAAATCCTTCAATTGTGTTTGCAAAGGTATAATTTACCAGATTGCTGCAAGTTACAGCTAGCTCAAGAAAAAAAGAGAAAAAAAGTTCCCTTAAATCCAGAAAAACAAAACATTGAAAAACCAGCAATATTTCAAACCAGAAGTCATAAAAACTATAATCACCTTCATTGGTTCATTGAGTCCTGTGTAATTAATTCTTGTCCTGCTTGACCTTGGATAGCAGTTTTAAGAACTCACCAGTTTCTTCATTAGAGGTCTGGAAATTCTTACCCAATCCAATAATATGATCTTAAAGTTATCAGGAAGCTGCACTTGTCAGAGTAACTTTCATGAATCTCCCCGAAGACAAATCATTTTCAGATTATAGTTGCTTATGAAAGCTTTCATGAAAGCATCAGAGTAAAGCAATTAACTGTGGCTTGTCACTCCATAAATTAATATAACTATATTAGAGACAGAAATGGCCTCAGGAGTTTTGCAGGACTTTGCCCTGAAGGAATATGTGAACGTGTTAGTTTGCATATTGAAAGCTGCTCCACCTCAGGAGGGCACCTCAAAGGTCAGTGGCAGCTGCTTCCCAAGATGGTGCTGCAGATCTCAGACCTGTGGTTCTGGCTTGCTTTGAAAGGCAAAGCAGGTCTCCAGGAGCCACAGGATGAGAGCTGATCAAAGCATGCCCGCCCGCCCGACAGACAGACACCTGTGGCTAAAAGCAATTAGCCCAAGGGACAGTTCCTGCTTAAACTCCAGACTTACCTGTCTCAATACACAATAACTTGATAAAAAATATGGAACCACTATATCTCTGTTTAACCCTTCTGTTAAGTAACAGCTTTATCTTAGAACTTAGAAGTTTGTCTTTGAAAGATCTTGTAACCATTTGTTCACGTAGATAGAGTTAGTTAAGGGATCTGAAGAAGCCTTTTGAAATACTTTTAACCTAAGACGAACTACCTGTTACTATGTAAATCTGTTACCCCTGGCAACCGACCACTGTACCTATAAATACCCATGTAAGTAAAACTTCACTTCTGGCCTTGTGATTGACAGAGATATCCAAGGACCCTTGAGTACTCCCGCTTTATCTTTTATCTTTATAAATCTATAAAACTATACCTTCTTCTCTGTGTATTCTTTTATTTCTTTTATTTTCCATTTTCTATTATTTTCTTATCCTTTGCAATGACCCCTACCTAAGGGACCTGATATTTTCCTGGCAGCGTAGCAACGTCCCCCAAACTGGCGTAGTCGGCAGGATTTTTCGACAGGGTCCTTTTGGTAAATGGCTTCACCTGAGTGAAGGGGACCCCTGTACCGCGTCGCAGGGGACCTGGAGAAGGCTGTGAGCCATGACACCTGAGAGGAAGAGGAGAGTACTCCAGGGATTGAATTAAAGAAATAAGAATTGATATTATATTCAGGGTAACAAATGGGAAGAACTTCTTATGCTGAGTCAGACTCAGCCTCTTCTTCTAGCAAGACAGAGAACTGTGTCCTAAAAAAAGCGCAGTGAGAGATCCGAGCCTGCTTTTTGCATGAAGGAGGAGGTATTCAGGACCTTCCGTCTGCATCGGGCCGGGTTAAGAGGGAGCCGGTAAAGATGGCCCTGAGCACGGGTCTGTAGGAAAAATGGAGGAGCGAGAAAATTTTAAAGATGAACTTTCTGTTGAAACAGTAGCTAGAAACAAGCTTTCGCCTGCGGAGCCATTGCTTTCTAACGCAAATGGCTCCCAGAAGCACGGTCTGCCCTTAAGAAAAGCTGTTAGAAAAACTCCTAAAAAACAAACTAAAGTTTTGAAAAATATCAGAGAAATGCCATTAAATGGGAATTTAAAAACGTGTCTTTATCCTGTTGCTGTAATACAGCCGAGCTCAGATTCTGATGATCAGGACGGAGTGGCACAAATACCTCGAAGCCCCCGTCACATTCATGAGCCTATTCCATTTAAAACTCTCAAAGAATGAAAACAAGTCTGTGCCTCATATGGTACAAACTCTCCTTACACCAAGGGCTTGCTTGAAGGATTGGCTCAAACAGAGAGATTAATTCCTTCGGATTGGGAATCCCTGGTGCGGACAGTTTTATTCCCATCTGAATTCTTGCAATTTATTACTTGGTGGAGGGATGAAGCCCACCAACAGGCATGGCTAAATCAATCCCGAGATCCACCAATCGATATCTCAGTGGCAAAAATTACGGGACAAGGAAATTGGTTTGGCATAAATGCTCAATTAAAATGTGAGGCTGTTGCTCAAATCCAGCAGCATTGTATTACAGCATGGGAAAAGATAGCTTCCTCTGGACAAACTGTGCCTTCCTGCATAAATGTAAAGCAAAATGTTGATTAACCTTATGTGGATTTTATTGCTAGATTGCAAGATGTCGTGCAAAAAAAGGTCAGTCCGGCTGGGCACGGTGGCTCACGCCTGTAATCCTAGCACTCTGGGAGGCCGAGGCGGGCGGATCGTCCTGAGCTCAGGAGTTCGAGACCAGCCTGAGCAAGAGCGAGACCCCGTCTCTACCAAAAATAGAAAGAAATTAATTGGACAGCTAAAAATATATATAGAAAAAATTAGCCGGGCATGGTGGCACATGCCTGTAGTCCCAGCTAC
>RJWJ010000662.1:110243-129189 GCA_004363605.1 Indri indri | reverse complement strand
ATGAGCTAGGCTGACACCATGGCACTTGCCCCAGGCAAGAGAGTGAAACTCTGTCTCAAAAAAACAAAACAAAACAAAAAAAACAGTCCTCCAGATTTAGGAAATATGATGTTACACACGTTGGCTTTCAATAATGCTAAGCGGCTTTTACGTCTATTAAAATTAAATGGTGCACCACTAAAAAAATTTTTAAAAATTCGCTGAGAAGTCAGGTCAGATGCATGTAAAATGCAAATGTTAGTTGATGCTATCTGTGGGAAAGGCAATCCGCAGGACAAAGAACTGTCTTTAGATATTTTAATTGTGGCTGTAACTATCATTTGAAAAAAGATTGTAAACAACTTTCTAGAGCATTTAACAATGGCCAGTCTGCTGGTCTTGCTCCCAGACTTTGCACCCTCTATGGTGAAGGATACCATTGGGCCAGAGCTCTCTCATGTTAAAAGGAATTTTAGTGCATTTGGGTGTAATCGATTCGGACTATTCAGGAGAAATTTCAGTTATGATGAGTTCCACTTCTGATTATTATATTCAGGCTGGAGACCGTATTGCACAACTTCTAATATTACCTTATATACAAATTGGAAAATCTAATGTTCTAAGACAAGGAAGTTTTGGAAGTACTGGAACTAAAGGATATTGGCAAACTTTTATTAATGACCAGAGACCTCAATTAGAAATTAAGCTAAATGGCAAATCTTTTGTTGGGCTTGTAGATACTGGAGCTGATGTTACAATTATTTTTAAAAGTTTTTGGCCAAAGGCTTGGCTTTTACAACAAGTTCCTACAGTACTTACTGGAATTGGAACTATGACTAATATATTTCAAAGTCAACAAATTTTAAATTGTTCTGGCCCTGATAAATGGACAGCCACTTTAAAACCCTACATGGTTGACATTGCTATTACTCTCTGGAGAAGAGGTTTGTTACAACAAGGGGGCGCTTATATCAATATACCTAATACATCTGCTCCCGCTAAATGAATAATGCTTAATATGAATTATAATCCTTGTTTTGGTTTGGGTGAAAAAGGCCAAGGGGCTAAGACTTTTGTGGCACCAAAAGCACATTCCTATCGGCATGGTTTAGGCTATCCAAATTTTGGATAGTGGCCACTGCTGCTGAAAGGCACCACTATACACTGGTTTTAAATTGGATATCACGAAAGCCTATATGGACAGAGCAGTGGCTGCTAAATGAGAAAAATTGGGTGCTCTTCAAATATTGGTAGAAGAACAACTACAAGCAGGACATACAGAGGAGTCCACCAGTCCGTGGAACTCCCCTGTATCTGTTATTAAAAAGATATCTGGTAAATGGCGAATGTTAACTGATTTAAGAAAAATCAATGCAATTTTACAACCATCGAGAACTCTTCAGCCGGGACTTCCATCTCCGGCTATGGTCCCTAAAGATTGGCATATTATAATAGTAGATTTAAAAGACTGCTTTTTACAATTCCTTTACAAATATCTGATAGAGAAAATTTGCCTTTACCGTACCTGCTTTACACAATCAACAGCCAACCAGACGGTACCAATGGAAAGTGTTGCCTCAGGGCATGCTGAATAGCCTGACCCTGTGCCAACATTTTGTCAATCTGCCTTTAGAAATAGTGAGAAAATGTTTTCCTCATAGTTATATTATTCATTATATGGATGACATTTTATTTGCATGTTCATCCAAACAAAAATTAGAACAACTGTACCAACGGGCCAGACAAATACAGCCTCAATTTGGTTTAATAATTGCTGAAGATAGGGTCCAACAGGACTATCCATTTCCTTATCTAGGGTCTCTCATTGATAGGAATAAAGTAGTTCCTCAAAAAGTTCAAATACGTATAGACAAATTACAAACTCTAAATGATTTTCAAAGGTTGTTAGGAGACATGAATTGGCTTAGACCTATGTTAGGAATTCCCACTTATGCTTTGAGTAACTTGTTTCATACACCGAAGGGTGACTCTGATCTTAACAGTCCTCGTAAACTAACTCAGGCGGCTCAGGAGGATTTGGCGTGGATCCAATCTCATATCACAAAGCTGAACTTTCAAGACTAAATCTTGAAAAAGGAGTAGATTTAATTGTTTGTGCATCAGAACATTCTCCCTCTGCTACTTTGATTCAAGAAGAGGGTATAACTGAATGGATTTTTCTCCCACATAAACAACAAAAACGTCTTATGACATATTTGGACAAAATTGGTCAGATTATCTTTAAAGGCCGTCAAAGACTAAACCAGCTAAGTGGTCAAGATCCTGAAAAAATTACTGTTCCTCTTACTAATTCACAAAGTCAAATGGCTTATCAGCAAAACCTGAATTGGCAATTGGGTATATCTGATTTTGTAGGAACTATTGATAATCACTATCCAAAAAATAAATCACTCCAATTTCTAAAATTAACTCAATGGCTATTGCCTAAAATAGTAAAATCCAAACCTATACCTCATGCTCCTCCTGTTTTTACTGATGGCAGCAGTAACGGACAGGCAGGTTCTTCTGGCCCTCTAACCAAAGTGTGGACCACCCCTTATCTTCAGCACAAAAGACAGAATTGCAAGCTGTTACTCAGCTTTTACAAGATATTACTTCACCTTGAGATATTGTTTCTGATTCACAATATGTTGTACAAACAGTTCTAGCCTTAGAAACAGTTACTATTATAGAAACTGATGAAGTTTCCAAACTGTTTCAACAACTTCAGTCCATTATATGGAATCAGCAGTTTCCAATTTTTATTACTCATATCAGATCTCATACTAACCTTCCGGGCCCATCAGTGGCTGGCAGTGAAAAAATAGATCAATTACTTGTTGGTTCTGTTCAAGAGGCAACTTAATTTCATCAATTAACTCATGTTAATACGAAAGGTTTAATTTAAAAAGTTCACATAACAGGCCGGGCGTGGTGGCTCACGCCTGTAATCCTAGCACTCTGGGAGGCCGAAGCCGGGGGATTGTTTGAGCTCAGGAGTTCGAGACCAGCCTGAGCAAGAGCGAGACCCCACCTCTACTAAAAAATTAGAAAGAAATTAATCGGCCAACTAAAAATATATAGAAAAAATTAGCTGGGCATGGTGGCTCATGCCTGTAGTCCCAGCTACTTGGGAGGCTGAGGCAGGAGGATCACTTGAGCCCAGGAGTTTGAGGTGGCCGTGAGCTAGGCTGATGCCACGGTACTCACTCTAGCCTGGGCAAAAGAGTGAGACTCTGTCTCAAAAAAAAAAAAAAAATTCACATAACAAATAATCAAGCCAAGCATATAGTTTCTCACTCTCCCATTTGTCAAACATTTAATTAGCCTAAATTTTCTGCAGGGGTTAATCCTCAAGGCCTCTCATCAAATGAATTATGGCAAATGTATGTTATACATATTCCTGAATTCGGCAAGCTAGGTGTTGCGCATGTTACTGGAGACACTTATTCTGGTCTTGTTATGGCCACTCCATCCCCTGGAGAGACTGTCAGACATGTACTTTCACATGTATACTCCTGTTTTACATACATCGGAGTCCCGGCCTCCATCACAACGAACAATGGCCCTGCGTATACTAGTCATTCTTTTGCAGCTTTTTGCACTAAATGGAACATTAAACACATTACTGGCATTCCTTATAATCCTCAAGGACAAGGCATTATAGAACGTACTCATCAAACCTTAAAAAATATGTTATTTAAACAAAAAGGGGGAGGTATATGGTCCCCCAGAGATAAATAAATCAAGCCTTATTTACTCTAAATGTTTTAAATATTCATAAAGAAGACAATTTAACAGCAGTACAGAAGCATTGGAATGGGAGTCAACAACCAGACTCTCTCCCTCACCAGCCTATCTGGTGGAAAGATGATATAGAAAATAAACGGAAAGAAGGATGGGCAAAGGTGTGGGGTGGAGGTTTTGCTTGTGTTTTGACAGATGATGGACAAACAGTCTGGATTCCAAGCAGAAGAATCAAGCCCAGAGTGGAGACCCAAGGGGAAAAAACGCAAAATGCCACCACAGGTGACCCAGGCCCTGGCCAAGAGTTTTGCAAGGATGAAACTAAAGCAGAGGAAACTCCAAGCCAGGAAAACACGTCAGGCACAGACCATAACATGGGGACAGCTGAAGAGGACCTGCGAAGAAGCAGACAGGATATTGGATCGGACATCTGTACCTAAAACGTCTGTAAACCTTTTTCTTGCCATGATCTGCGTTGCGAGCGTGGCGGTAAGAGTGTCCGGTAACCAGACCTATCACTATTGGGCCTATATTCCTAACCCACCTTTAAATAAGATCGTCAGTTGGGCTGACACACCTTGCGTAGTATTTGTTAATGATTCCAGTTGGCTACCAGGACCTTATGATTATCGCGGTCCAATGAAACCCAACGAGGAGGGCACTAAAATTAATAAATATGAAGTTCGGACAGAAGGCCCTCCCATATGTATTGGTAAAGATATTCACTGTTTAAAACCTGCCACTCAAACCTGGCTAGTCACCAGCAATTCTACCGGTGATAAAACTAAAGCCTGGTTATTCCTTCTAACTGTCTCTCTTTTTCTTCATTTGGGCATTCTAAAATTGCACCTACAGATGCACCCATTTGTAAGGAGGTAGTAATTTCTGACCCTAAAACCTGGGTACAATGGGAAAATTGTAGAACTCACGTGGGACGTATTCTCACTGGGTCACCATCCTATGGTTATGCATTAGACTGGAGTCCCCGTGGACATCCTGCCTCCTCTTACAATCTTAAAAAAGTTCCCTGGAATAAAACTGCCACCTCGATGTCGGTAAAAGACACTGACTTTAAAAGCCACACTGCATGGCTCAGTAACAGTACGAGCTCTCCAGCTCCTCGTATCTTAGATGGCCCCATCCATGATCAACTGTGGAAATTATCGGCTGCTCTGCGTCCTTTGCAGGCCTGGATCAGCACTCACACAGTAGATACTGGCAATAGCTGAGAGTGGACTTTTAATCTAAACTCTACTCATTATATCCAAGCTTTGTTAAACTGCCTTACTTATTCATGGTCGGACATGCTATTTATGATGAACCTTCCTTCCTAGTGACTCGTAACAACTGTTCTTATTATTCCTGTATTGACAATTCCATAAAGTTCAATCCTTATAAGGAAACACTTTATATTCTCAAAGCCAGAACAGGACTGTGTTTACCTGTTAAAATGAATAGAGTCTGGCAAGAAACCCCGGCAACGTTCCTTTTGGACAAACTACTTAACCACATTCTTAAACGTACAAAAAGATTTGTTGGTCTCTTAATAGCAGCTATTTTAGGAATCATTGCAGTCACTGCTTCTGCAGCCACTGCCGACGTCGCTTTGCGTCAAATTGTTCAAACCACTGAATTTGTTCAAAATTGGCATCATGAATCAAATCAATTATGGTCTACCCAAAATCAAATTAGCTACACAAGTGGCTGACTTACAACAAGCAGTCACCTTACTGGGAGACCAGGTTGTAAGTCTGCAAAAGCAACTTAGACGCCATTGTGATTGGAATATCACTCGATTTTATGTTACACCTCATATATATAATCAAACTCGATTTCCTTGGGAAAACATTAAGAAACATCTACTTAATCAAGGAAATCTGACTGAAGAGATCGGAAATTTACAACAAGAAATATTAAGTACCTTCAGTCACAAACTTAATTTGCTCTCTGAGGCTGACGTTATTAATGGCATCTCATCTGGTTTGGAGTCAGCTGATCCATTTTCTCATCTCAAGATCTATGGGAGTTCCACTATAGTAACTTTTGGAATTATTTTAATCATTTGCTTGTGCTTATTTATAGTCTGGAGAAAACTCCGAGGAAGACAAGAATCTGGAGACCAACACCTCGCTGTGATGGCTGTGCAACTTCATCACCTTATTTCTAAAAAAGGGGGGGAGGTGTCACTCCATAAATTAATATAACTATGTTAGAGACAGAAATGGCCTCAGGAGTTTTGCAGGGCTTTGCCCTGAAGGAATATGTGAACGTGTTAGTTTGCATATCGAAAGCTGCTCCACCTCAGGAGGGCATCTCAAAGGTCAGTGGCAGCTGCTTCCCAAGACGGCGCTGCAGATTTCAGACCTGTGGTTCTGGCTTGCTTTGAAATGCAAAGCAGGTCTGCCAGGAGCCACAGGATGAGAGCTGATCAAAGCATGCCCGCCCGACAGACAGACACCTGTGGCTAAAAGCAATTAGCCCAAGGGACGGTTCCTGCTTAAACTCCTGACTACCTGTCTCAATACACAATAACTTGATAAAAAATATGGAACCACTATATCTCTGTTTAACCCCTCTGTTAAGTGATAGCTTTATCTTAGAACTTAGAAGTTTGCCCTTGAAAGATTTTGTAACCATTTGTTCATGTAGATAGAGTTAGTTAAGGGATCTGAAGAAGCCTTTTGAAATACTTTTAACCCAAGAGGAACTACCTGTTATTATGTAAATCTGTTACTCCTGGCAACTGACCACTGTACCTATAAATGCTCATGTGAAACTTCACTCCTGACCTTGTGATTCACGGAGATATCCAAGGACCCTTGAATACCCCCGCTTTGTCTTTTATCTTTATAAATCTATAAAACTATGCCTTCATCTCTATGTATTCTTTTATTTCTATTAGTTTCCATTTTCTATTATTTTCTTATCCTTTGCAATGACCCCTACCTAAGGGACCTGATTTTTTGCTGGGAGCCAAGCCAACTCCCCGCAATGGCTGATAAAAGGCTTAAAATAGTGATGGTTAAAGATCTGACAAGAGGTCATTATAGTCACTGACAAGGAAATTTGATCATTTTGGTGACATACAATATTTTAAGACAATAACTAGAATTATGGCTGATAGCATTATACCAGAACATATCAGATCTCTAGGAATTTCATATAATTTCTAGAACATTTATATTAATAACATGTATCCATACAAACATAACTTTTAAAAGGTTAAATTTTTTTGGACAATGCTTCCCCATGCAATTTAACACATTAAATAAGCCTAATTAGCTTAACATCTCTCTGCAAAATCTCAAAGTTAGTTTGATGTCAAAAAGACTTCATTCAGATTTTGATTTGGGAAAGTTGTCAAAACTGTCTTATTTTGTTTTGTGCTGCTATAAAGGAATGACTGAGGTCGGGTAATTCATAAAGATAAAAGGTTTCTTTGGCTCACAATTCTGATGGCTGGAAAGTTCCAGACTGGGCATCTGCCTCTGGGGAGAGCCCCAGGCTGCTTGCACTCTGGTGGAAGGTGAAGAGAGCCGGTGTGCAGAGATCACGGGGCGAGAGAGGGAGCAAGAGAGAGAAGTAATGGGATGAATTACCCAGAGTAGTCAAACCCATAAAGAGGAAGAGTAGACAAAGGCTGCAGGGGCTTGGGGGAGGAAGACGTGGAAAGTTACGCCAAACGGCTGCAGAGTTTCAGTCTGGAAAGATGAAAGTGTGAATGCACTTAATGCCACCGAGCTGTACACTTACAGATGGCTAAGACAGTAAGTTTTATAGTATGTATTTTACCACAATTAAACTTCTTTTAAAAAGCCTGCGTGAGTTCCCCTACGACGTAGGGCCTACACTGTTTTTCAATAGTGTGCCCCATAGACCATCAGTTTCTTAAAAGCTCAGATTCATGGGCTTCAGCCCAAGCCACGGAGTCAGAATCAAGAAGGGTGCCCAGTACTCTGCCTTTTAACACACCCAGATGATTCCTGAGCCCACCAGAGTTTGAGAACCTCTTCTCGACAACCAAGCGACCGACTCGGGGAACACAAGAGGCTTTCTACCAACACCTATCTGCACGGGAAAACCAAGGGCTTTGGAACAAGACAAACACCAAAATCTGCCGGCGTCGGTCCGCGGCACAGTCTGTCAACAGGAAGGTCCTGCCCTCACCGCTCACCCGAGGTTCCAGCGCTTCCTGACAGCGCCTCGTTCCGCGACCTGAGACCCAGTCTCAGTTCTGACATGAGTTAACCTCTCCACACCGATCAGCTGGGGAAGGGACAGCTGCCTCCCTGGTTCAGGGTGAGGATGAAACAAGAAATGCATGTAAACTCTGTTTAAGGTAGTATGTAAATACAAATTATTATCATCTTAGAACTTGGAAAGTAAATCATTTTGGCAACAACACACTCAGAACAGTCTCTTGGATCAACAGAAGCCCTTCCTCAGTGGGCTGTGAACAGGAGAACAAAGCCAGCCCTGACGCGCGGTCCTGCCTGGAGCACTTAGGGGATGGTCCTTACTTCCTGTCCTCAGTCTGGACCTCCGGCCTTCGAACCCTGACCTGATTGTAGGAAGCGACCGGTGTGGCTGGACCATCTGCTGAGAGCTAACAACTTAACAAGTGAAGTTAAATTATAAATTCCTGTTTCAGATCTTTGTTCGTCAGCACGGGAGTACGTTAAGGAAAGCTGAAAGAAGTTAAAAGGGACTTGGCAAGCTTAAATCAGGCCTGTTTACCAAGACAAAACCCGCGCATCACACGTGCCGGTCCGGGCACAGCCTGGTGCTGGGACTGTCCAGGAAGCCTCCTCTCCCACTTTCCAAAAAGGAAACAGATGGGCTCTGTTCTACTCTCTTCTTCTGCCAGTCAGGGAAATCGACTACCTCGTGCCACTGGAAGACTAGAAGACTCTGAAGATATTATAAAAATGACTAATCCATTCAAATAAAATTGCCCCACCCATGTGACAAATGCATGGGCCTGGATTTTCACTTTTTGGTTGGATGGCCACGAAGCATGACAAAACTTCCAAAGAAAACGATGAATACATTTTGTGAAAAGTTTTCATAAATACAATCAAGGGAACCAAAGCTTGATTTCCAGAAACAGTTACCCCAAGGATAACAGGGAACTTCTTTGGAGTTTATATAGACAATTGGACATACAGGCTTGAAGTCAGATTAGAATTCCCTAATGGGAATAAATCCACATCTGTTCAGATGATCCTATATCATCTGAGTTCATCCCAGTTTCTACCTATACTCTAATTTTTCCAGTATGAACAAAATTCTAGACCACATGCAATTCTAAAAGCTCAAATATTATGTGGTCCTATAAATAAGCTTGTCCAAATGCAGAGGCTCTTAAAATTATTAGCCAAAATTCCAGGACCGTTTATTCTTATTTTGATGTTTTGAACACCATCACCTTACTCATGTGCAGTTACAAGCTGGGTTCCTGTAAGCACCGTCTGCCTAAATCAAACTCCACTTTATGGTCTTGCTGACCAAACCGCAGTGGCCTTATGGAGTGCCGCAAGCAGCACCAGCCGTGCTATCTTCTTCTCCTGCCTGTCGTGGTTATCAACAGTCATTATTAGCCGGGTGTGGTGGCACACATCTGCAGACCCAGCTACTCAGGAGGCTGAGTCAGAAGGATCACTTGAACCCAGGAGTTTGGGTCCAGCCTGGGTCATACAGTAAGACCCTGCTTCTAGGAAAAAATCGTTTATTTTTTTAAAGGAAAAAGAAAAAAAGTCATTATTATTATTAATCCTAACCACAACTCAGGGAAGTGGTGGGACATAAAAACCCCGAGGCACGTTCTGAGGTTCCGAAGGCACAGAAGACCTGTGCCTTTGTCCCGAGTGACCTGCTCGTTGCCGGCAAGCTGGCTCCGCGGCAGCCGCGTGCAAGTGGCGACTGGGCGTGTCCACTAGCCAGTGCCCCTCAGCACCCTGGGGAGAATCAGAAGGGACTGGGAGCGGCTCAGAGCACCGGCAGGAGTGTCCCACGGTGGATGAAAGGACACCCTCAGCAGATGAGGTCCTGGCTTTACAAGGCAGAGGCCGTGGAAGGGAGTGAGGTTGCTGACCAGTGACCACGCAGAATGGGGGCGTCGCTGCGCAAAAGAGCGCGTGGAGCAGAGCGCTGCCCACCCCCGCCAGACCCAGCTGCAGTGAAGGCCCCGACCTCGTGCGCACTGCGCTCCCCGCGCCCGACTGCCCACTGCCCACCGCCTCCTTCGCGCCTGCGCTCGGCAGCTCCTCCTTAACAGCTCTCATTTCCTTCCTGTTCTCAGTGTACGTGCTGCTGTAAGGTGCGAGGCCTGCGAATGACAGCATCTGACCCCCCAGTGCTGGTTCTATGCAAAGTCCCAGTTTTCCATGGTTGGAATCTTAGTCCCAACCCCAGCGTGATGCCCAGGCTGGTGCCTTTCATGTTAAGCGGCCTTTCTCCCCATCTCCCACGAAGCTCGAGCACCACACTGCGCAGTCTGCCGGTCCTCCTCCTGTCCCCCAGCACGTGCAACGTGACTTTCACCAGTTCTTCCAGGCTCGTGAGCTTACAGTTCCCTGTTCATTCCGCCATATTCCACCACGAAGGGCCGAGACCTTCTGTTTCTTCGTTTGTTTCCAGTGTGTCTGGAATTGCTCACAGCAGCATTTTTACGATGGCTGCTTTAAAATCTTTGTCAGATAAGTCGAATATCTCTCTGTGCTGGCATCTATGTATTGTATTTTTCATGCAGTTTGAGCTTTTCCTGATTCTTTTACTGAGACCTGGACATTTTGGGCGTTATATTATGAGTCTCTGGGTCTTACTATTTTTTTACCTTATTTTTTCAAAATTCTTTGAGACAGAACCTCACTCTGTTGCTTGGGCTACAGAGCAGTGGCATCATCATAGCTCACAGCAACCTCAAACTCCTGGGCCCAAGCGATCCTCCTGCCTCAGCCTCCCAAGTAGCTGGGACTGCGGGCATGCGCCACCATGCCCAGCTAATTTTTTCTACATATTTTTAGTTGTCCAGATAATTTCTTTCTATTTTTAGTAGAGAAGGGGTCTTGCTCTTGCTCAGGCTGGTCTCGAACTCCTGAGCTCAAACGATCCTCCTGCCTTGGCCTCCCAGAGTGCTAGGATTTACAGGCGTGAGCCACTGTGCCCGGCCCCTACCCATAATATTAAGTTATTTTTCTTGTTGACAAATTTTTTAGCATAGAGATAACATGAGCTTATTTGACTGGTAAACCTAGGTAGAGTAAAAGTTGTATGTCTTCATTATATTTAATACTTACCACTCTGAAGGCATATCCATTCCACTAAACCAATATTATTCTAATTTATCAAAGATTACTCAAGTCATGTGAATTATAAAGCATTTGGGGCCATTCCTACTGGTCTGAGAGAATAATTTGTATAAGCACTTGATTATTCTTTAATCCAATTAAACAGAGCTCTTTTATTAATTAATTTTGGCAATAGCATCCAGAGGTCAGAAAACATTACATATCCATAGCATACATAGATAGACATAAACGTATTTTATGTTTATAAATGAATTTTTCAACAGTGATTATTGTTTATAATATGTTACTTAAAAACAGTTTCCCAAATCTCTTTGGTAACCTAAACATACACACAAACGGATCCTCTTGCTATTGTTTTGAAATTTTAGCCATGGGCCAGGCATGATAATACAAAACTCACTAATTTATTAAAGAATGGCTGGATTCAAATTGTTTCTCGAAGATTGAACAAGTTAAGTTTACCCTCTCAGATGGCTAAAGCTTTTTACCAGTATTTGTGGAAAAGACTTCACATCTTTCACTTGCTATTTGTTTTCAAATAGCTCTTTATTCTTTCTGTGGAAAGTCATCTGCCTGAAGCCTGCCTTTCAAAGAGACGGCTCTCAGATCCGGGAGAAGGCAGGGTGGAAAATGCACATCTCGCAGGCACCGAGAACGGGTGTACACTTACCCCAGGAAAGGGTCTGGGGGCATATTTGCTGTGATCCGAGGTCAGTCCGTGGAAGCTGTGGACTGAATTTTAGGCCAGTGCCTGAGGAGACACCTAGCTGTGTGAGTGTTTCCAGAGCCCATCTGAGTGGGTAAAAGAGCCAGTCTGTTTCCAATTACTCTTTTCCAGCCTCGGGTGGCTGCTTTGGGGAGACCCTTGAGAGCAGGGGCCTCATGTTCAGGTGACGAGGAGGTGGGGTTTGCAGGGGACGTGTCAAGATTGGAGAGAAGGGGAGTGAAGGGGGAGGGTGCCCAAGGAGGAGGGAGAAGCCGAGCGCTGGAAGGAAGAGGCTCTGGCGGCGCCAGCTGGGGAGAGTGCCCCAGAAGCCAGGGAAGTCGCACCCCGCACCCCGCAGCGCATGCAGCAGCAAGGGGATGGAGCAGGCGGAGCACAGTCCACAGGGGCTCAGGAAGGGGGTTTCGCGTGACCCCCTGGGAGCAGCAGGATCAAACATAGAGAGCAGAGAGGCCGTAAGACACTAACTCCTGGCAGAGTCTCAACGTTGGCTTCCAATCAGACCAACTTCTGATCATGGAGCTCCTTTAAAAAACCTTGTTATCAAGTTCAGCTGGGACAAACAGTAACTATTCCTGGCAGTGTCGAACCTCTTTTAAGTGTTTTGTTTTGTTTTTGTCTCCTTTTTCTTTTACACCAAAGATATACTTACTGAATATAGACCAAAAGCAATAAGCTTTCTATGCCTTAAAACCAATAAGCCTTTTATGGCTTAATGGCAGACACAGAGGTGTCCCCAAGGAGGATGCAAGGGCACAGACCTCCGGAGACCCAGAGCCCTGCTCCCCCGGCAGCCAGAAGAAAGGAAGTCTCAACACCCTGAGAAAGAGCAGGACATTTTATCTAAGGAATGTGAGCCCCTTTACATTATGAGGCCCAGAAAGGCATTTCAAACGTAGGAGCTGGCAGGGCCCACTCCCAGAGCTAAACGCGTGCCTCTTGGAGCCATGACAATGTGGGCTTCAGACTGAGGCCACGTGGCCCACAGCACCACAGACCCTGCAGTCCAGCAGTGCCCGGCCGGTCACCGACCTACGTTACTTCTGCAAACCAGTGAGAATTCTTGAAGAACAACTTGTCATCACTATTCTCTTGATTTGTCCTTTTTCCGCCTTTTTTTTTCCAGCATATTATGGGGGTACAGATGTTTAGGTTACGTATGTTGCCCTTGCCCCCCGCCAAGTCTGAGCTTCAAGTGTGTCCATCCCACGGATGGTGCGCATCGCACTCTTTGTGTATGCATATACCCGTCCCCTCCTCCCCCTCCCCCCTGCCCGACATCCAGTAAATGTTATTGCTGTAAGTGCACTATGTGTCGATCAGTTAGCACCAATTTGCTGGTGAGCCTCTCTGGTGCTGAGCCTCTGTGCTGTTCTCTGGAGCACTCCCCAGGCTAGTTGGAAGTGTGTCCTCAGGCTGCAGTCCTCAACCTTTGGGGGAGAATAAACTCTTTAAACTGCACTCTGACCTTTTTAATTATTTTAGGTTGACAGGCGCTGGTCACAAATGGGGTGCAACCCACATTTCTGTCACCATGCTCTTGGGCATCTGCAAGCTGATGGTCGGCTGCTGCCCAGGAGGCCAGCTGTCTGGGCAGCCTCACAGTCTGAAAGCCAAGCTAAGTATCTGGGACGCGACAGAGAAAACCAGGAATGCAGTAGCCACTCCTGGGAATAAAAGGGGCAATAACCAATGGTTACCCCCAGACCAAATTTAACCAGAGTCACAAGCCAAAAAACTGATTCTTACAAACGTTTTTGTCTTGCTAATGTGGATTTGAAATGGAAGAGGCAAGGAGAAATTTTCACCTCCTGTCTTCACGGGGCACTAGCAGACAGATTCCGGAGCGCTGAGTCCGCTACGCACTCTTACCTTTCACCAGATTCCGCCAGCTTTCTCGGGGTCCCACTCGGAGGCTCCAAAGCCAGTGGAGTGTCCTAGAGGTCCCATATGGATGGCCAGAAGTGTAAGGGCAGAAAAATAATTTTCTCTCTATCCTTTTTGTGTTCTTGGCAAAGACAGATTAATAAGAGAAAAACAAACAAGTTTAATCATGTGTATACACAGGAGACAACCAGGGAGTGAGTAAATTCTAGAGAGGAGGCTTGGATTCAGGTTAAAATGCTATCTCCAGTTGAGACAAAGACAGAGGGTGTCAGGCGGGCATGTGGGGAGTCATCCAGGCAAGGCTTGGAAGCGAGGGTGAGGTGTGCAGTGCACGTGTGTGTCAGCGTCTTCTCCGTTCGTTGGCATGGCCAGTGGTACTCCTCTTCCTGGTGTAGAGAGGAGACACCCTTGCAGATGGAGATTGTTTCTTTCTTTTTTTTTATTTTTTTGATGTGTGTGTGTGTGTGTGTGTGTGTGTGTGTGTGTATTTTTTAGAGACAGGGTCTTGCTCTGTTGCCCAGGCTGGAGTACAGTGGTGCCATCATGGCTCACTGCAGCCTCAAACTCCTGAGCTCAAACTATCACCCTCCACCTCCTGAGTAGCTGGGACTACAGGTGCACACCACCCCACCTGGCTAATTTTTCTTACTTTTTGTAGAGGAAGGGTATCCCTATGTTGCTCAGGCTGGTCTAGGACTCCTAGCCTCAAGTGATCCTCCTGCCTCAGCCTTCCACAAGGTTGGGATTAGAAGTGCGAGCCACCGAGCTTGGCCTTTTTTGAATATTTTTCTTTCTTCACACTATTTGCTTTTTCTTATTTTTATTTCGTTTTCGGCCCTCTCATCTGTTTGAGGGATTTCTTTAACAGTTGTAAATTTCCCTTACAAGAAGATGCCTTCTACTTTGCTTTAAGAGCTTCTTCTTTGGCTGCCATTTTTCAAAATAATCCCCTGCCAAAGAGGCATATTTTGGGGTGATCCGGCCTCCCTGAGAGTCACAGCAGCCTCCTGCAGAAAGGAGAAGTTGGGACTGGCAGGTAGGAGGGCCAGACTCCGCTGACAAAGGGAAGTGCTGAGAGAAGCCGGGGCTCAGGAGGGCTTTGGGTCTGACCGTTGAATTGCAACACAGAGCTCAGGTCTTTAAATAAAGTTCCCAGCTCTGCCGGCTTTGTGGCCTTTTCCGCAAAGGGAACCTCCTCCCTCCAAGCCCAGCCTTTTTTCTTGTGCCGTTTCTTCCTCATTCTTGGCCTGGGCTCTGCCACCCCAGTGATTGGCGGTCCTTTCCCGAGGCCCCCAGAGCCACGCAGGCCACTGAGCCAGGCTTTTCCCAGCCAGGTCAGTCACTCGGTCAAATGTGGCCTCTGACTCCTCGGGTGAGAAACCCAGCCTAGCCCAGCAGTCTGGCCACACCTTAGAAGTTCTTTAAAAATTACAGTAAGAAGTTAAGTTAAAATCGGCCTTCATCCCACCTGGCAGGCTTTTCCATGATCACAAAGGGGTTTTCCCAGGGCGAGGTGCTCTCGATTTGCTGACCCCTGTGACTTCCTCAAACGTGGGACTGCACGGGGTGGGCCGGTGGGGACTGTGTTTGTGCTACGAACAAAAAAGGTGGCCAAACTGCAAAACTGTAGCGACTGCAGATCCCGGGCTGCCAGGGGCTGGGATTCGGGTGGCAAAGAGGCGCGAAGAACTTTTTGGCTGTCACATCGATTCTTGTGACAGTTACAAGGCTGTGTGCAGTTGTAAAAAAAAAACTATTAAAATGTACACTTAACATTGGTAAATTTTATGACATGCAAACTATTCCTCTACAAATTGGATTTTTAAAAATGACCAAAATGAAATAGAGAGATTATCTATGTATTTAAATTATCTAACATCCTCCGGTAATAAAATGAGTAGGGGTCTATAATTTTTTCCCCCCTAAGAATTATCCCTCTGGGTCCTGCCATATTCTGTCTGATTTGCTGACACATCCATTCAACCAGTACAAATCAACACCGATTGGCAGTTAGTGGCTGGAAGTAGCAGGAGGAGAGACGAAAAAAAATGTTATTTGGTAGCAAAAACTGACTGTCCGATGTTTCTGCCTTCCAAGGAGAGGCATAATTCAAATCACATCACTACGGGTCCCTTTTTCTTGCAGAGGGTGGTGGCTAGGGCAGAGATAGAGAAAGAAGCTAGACGTGGTGGAGGTGGCCCCTTGCTCAGCCCAGGACTTTGGTCTGCAGGGTCTGGGGTAGGGAACTTCGACTTGAGCAGCAACCTTGCCCAGAGCGTGGGGCAGTCAGCCCATAGACAGGACCAGCTTTGGGCACATAGCCTGGCAGCCAAATCCAAGTTCAGCAGCTGCCCTGGCCAGGTTAGACACCCTGGGTGCAAGCTCACATCCTAGCTCTAGGTGAGGTCGGGCTTCGTGGTTGCCCTGCACGGGAGATTGGGAGGGCTCTGGTTCTTTGTTCAGGAGCAGGAAAGCTGAGGGCTGGGACAGGGGTGAGGCCCAGCTTACGGAGACAGGGACTTTGGAAGAGAAGTTGTCTGATTTTAACTTTTCTTTTTTTTGAGACAGAGTCTTGCTCTGTCGCTCCAGCTGGAATGTAGTGGCGTCATCATAGCTCCCTGTAGCCTCCAACTTCTGGGCTCAAGTAATTCGTCTGCTTCTTGAGTGGCCGGGACAACAGACAGGTGCCACTACGCCTGGCTAATTACTTCTACTTTTTGTAGAGGGGTCTCGCTCTTGCTCAGGATGATCGCTGAACTCCTGGCCTCAAGCTATCCTCCCGCCTCAGCCTCCTGGAGTGCTCAGATCACAGGTGTGAGCCACTGCCCCGCCCTGATGTTTACTTTTAAATTGTTTGCGGCACTATTATGTCAATCCTCCCACCTCTTCAAACCTTTGGTGAAGTCTGTCAAACACCAAGTTCTTCTAGGAACGATCACTGGACGAAATCAAGGGAAGGGACTGATTCCCGTGTCTGGGTAAGGAACAGGATCGACAAGCCCAGGAAGGCAAAATGATCCGTAAACTGATCAAATCCCCCTGATGGATCATTACACAGCACCCAGTGTGTGGCTGATAAATGCTTGCTGTTGTGGCTACCACTTGGCTGTGGCTGGCGTGAGGTGATGCTTGGACAGGGCACAAAACGCCGGCGGGGAGCTGCCAGGATGGGGGAGGCAGGCAGGCAGTAAACTATGAACAAATGTTACATCGAATTAGTGACAAGTGCTATGGACGATTAGAACAGGGTACAGTGGCAAAGTCACCAGTTGGAGTGGGGAGGAGAATTTAGCAAAAGCAGGAGGTCAGAGTCAGGGGCAACCAAGAAACATCCCACCTGCCTCACCAGCCTTCGCTCTGACACCAAGCTCCTGGGGAGACGGGGACGGTGAAAGGACGGGGGCCTTGTGTTGCAAGGGGGTGGGCTTGGAGCCTTGAGCTTATTTCTCTTGAATCACAAAGGATAGGGAGCTCAACTGACTTTTGGTTTAGTGCATTAAAAAAGAACAGCATTAGTAACTCCTATTCAAAGAGGGTTTGATAAGCAGCAGCCTCTCCACTTGTGTATGTATTATCTCACTTATACCATATAACCACGAGGAGGCTGTATTCACCCCCATTTCACAGAAGAGAAAACTGAGGCTCAGTGAGGTTCAGTAAACTGCCTGAGTTCACAAAGCCAAGAAAAGGCAGAGTCAGGATCGGAACCCGCATCTCTCAGACTCCAGCGACCATGTATCGAACCCAATGCTAAAGAGTGCAGTACCACCAGTCTCTGTGCCAGCCGGTTCCCTCATCCGCGTGGTAACACTCCTACCGAGCACCGGTGATGTACCAGGCGCTGGGGATGCGCGGCGGACAAAAGCTTCGCTTCTGAGGAGCCAAAGCAGGGGCTCAGAACTAAGGTGACCTAGGAAACACCCGGCCCTGTCCCGGCCTTCCCGTCACCCCACCCTGGGGGGACAGCTGCCCTTCAGTGACTTCTTCCTGTTTAATTTGAATTTACTGGAATACAAACCTGCGTGTGTGTGTGTGTGTGTGTGTGTGTGTGTGTGTGTAAAAGCAAACGGCACTTGTAAAGCGATTTCCTCCCCCAGGCTCTCATTCCTCCGGGGAGAGTGACTCAGAGCCTCAAATCCTTTCCGCCCAAGTACCAGGTGCGATGGCCTGGCAGGCCCTGCTCCTCTTGAGGTCTCACCACTGGCCCAGGTCGAGTCACAGAGACAGACGGCCGCATCTCCTCTCCTTCCCCCTCTGCAGCCAGCTCTGCCTTGCACGGCCTCTACCAGCCCACCCCCTTCTCCCTGCAACCCCCCAGAACGAAGGTGGACTTCTTCATGTCCTCCAACTAAACTAGTTGGTCCAACTTTTCTGGCAGAGGAGCTTTTGTTTGCTGAGGGAGCAAGTCCTGACCTGCAGACTCCTCTCTCTGCAGGGCTGGGAGAAAACAAAATTGGAAGGACAAGGGAAGAGTTGCCGAAATCCCTGAAGCAGAGCCGACTCTCTGGGGGCCGGCGGGGGGGCGGGGGGCGGCTGGAGAAATCCTCCCCGCCGTGAGCAGTTTGTTTTATTGCCCTCTTATCTTTCAAGCTGTCTTCTGCTATGACTCAGCTCCCAGATGGGGCAGAAACAAGTCTTTCCTCATTCAAATAGCTCCGTGCTGCTTTGCTTGGCTGCTATTAGGTGAGAGCAGAGTTTAATTGATGGGTGACACAAAACGACAGAGTAAGAGGATAGTTATCTCTGACTTACTCTGGGCAAAAGGTTGCGTTTTAAAATTAACAATGCTCAAAAAGTTCATCCTCATCACTGGTTCCATACTGCAGGACAAGTTAGTGCTTGATTTTATACTGCCCGGTCCTTGTGCCCCCTGCTCGATGGCTCTCTGCAGGTCTTACAAACCCAGTAAGATTCCAGGTGCCTGTGACTGGAGTTTCATTGCTTGGATCCTCTGGGGTCCCTGACACCTGGAACCGTTCTTGCCACCCTGTTGCTCGGTGTTCCTTGATCTACAGCACAGCTAAGTAGCACACTCAGCTTCAACGCAGGAAGAGAAAAAGAACATTTTTCTGCTGTATGTGAAAATATCTTTTGTTTTTGTTTTTTTTTTTTTTTTTTTTTGAGACAGAGTCTCACTCTGTTGCCTTGGCTAGAGTGCCGTGGCATTAGCCTAGCTCACAGCAACCTCAAACTCCTGGGCTCAAGCGATCCTACTGCCTCAGCCTCCCGAGTAGCTGGGACTACAGGCATGCACCACCATGCCCGGCTAATTTTTTCTATATATTTTTAGTTGTCCGAT